>CM053026.1:503974083-504036329 GCA_028564925.1 Lithobates sylvaticus
TTGCCGCAAGTCTTTATTTACTTTTGAAGATTTTTATTATTGCATAAATATGAGAGTGTACAAAGTATCAAAACCGTAAACAGAATAACGTGTCGATGACGATCAGTACATAGGATACATACAGTCGGGTTCAGATAACGGAAATGACCCAAAAACATCACAGAGAACAGGGGAGACGCCGTGGATAATCATGTATCAGAAAAAAAATAAAAAAAAAAATAAAAATATATAAATAAAAACTAGTATATCGGGATCAGGACTGTCAGGGGATGTCAACCATAGATAAGAATGTCTGGATGAGAATAGGTGACTCAGTAGGAGGTCAACGAACAACCCCGGGGGCCCCATGCTCGCCACCCCATTGGGAACTAACTGTGGACAAGCTCAAGGCTCCCGTGGAGCCGATCCCGGACCCTCTGACAGGAGTCGCTCCCTGCTAAAGGCCAAAGCCATATAGACAGGGCATTCAGTAACAATGGGATAAATTTAGGGCAAGGAAGTACCTGCCAGTAAGTACGTAGGGCTGAAATCCTCCGACAGTCCGTCCTACAATCAGCGAAGCAACCCCTGCGAGGACAACAACAGGTCTTGTCAAGAGTGCAGAGAAGTGGGGACCAGGGCGTCCCGAGAAGAGAAAGAGAAAAGAAAAAAAAAAAAAAAACGTGTGAAAAGACAGGGGGTGGAGAACAGGATAGTGTCAGGGAGGGGAGGAAGTGGAAATCTCAGATCTATTTTCCATTCCAGGTAGTAAAGGTATGTTACAATATTTCGCCCAGGGTTCCCAGGTGAGAAGAAACTTATCAACCTTGTCGTTTAATGTAGCCACTATGTGTTCCTGAGACATAATCCAGGACACTTTTCTCCTACAGCACTGGAACAAAACTGTAGGCTTTTTCCAGGCTTTAGCCAGTGTGGTTTTTTGCCCCTAACAGGATAAAAAATGATAGTTGTTGTTGAGGTTTAGTCATGTTCGGGATGTAGTGGTTAAGAAGGGCTACATTAGGGTTGGGAGTAACTGTAGTATTAGTCAAAAGTCCAATAATACAGAATGTCTTCCGCCAAAATGATCGAATGCGTGGGCAAGTCCACCATATGTGCATCATCGTACCCTCTAGTTTACAGCCCCGAAAGCATAAGGACGAGGTACCTGGGAACAGTAGCGCTAGTCTAGAGGGAACATAGTACCATCTGAATAATACTTTTAGACTGGCTTCCATCAGAGAAACATTACACATACCTTTGAAAGAACGTGTAGAGGACCGAAACCAGTCCGCTGTGGTCCATGTATTGCCCGTATCTTCCTCCCAGGCCCGAGCATAAGATGGTTTATCCACTTTCGATAAGAGGGCTGTGTAAATCAAGGAGATACCTCCTTTCTGATCAGTGGTGTTGACACACCAATGTTCGTAGGGGGTTATCGAGTGAGGTTCCTTCTTATTGGTCCAAATGGATTTCAAATAGTGGGAAATTTGAGAAAATCTGAATAATTCTGTGTCAGGCATGTCGAGTTTCTTCCTGCAGTGGGAAAGGGAAAGAGGGCCTGTCGGGGAAAGGAAGTGGCCTATGCGGTAAAGACCTTTATCCGTCCACCATTTGAACGCCTGCATATCCAGACCCGGAGGGAAATTTGCATTGTGAAATAAGTGTGCTAGTGGTTTCAGTGGGGAAGTCAGGGCGTGGCTTGTGTATAGTTTAGAGCAGAGTGCAATGGAGTGAGAGAGGGTGGGAGACATTATGGCCGGTCTGACTTTAGGATCACACCACAGTAGGAAGTCAATAGTATTAAGGGGGACAGCCTGTCTCTCCATAGAGAGCCAGTCAGGCTTTGGACCTTTGGAGAAAGTCATTGAGATTTGAGATAATTGTGCAGCCAAATAATAGGACCATAGGTCCGGCAGGCCTAACCCACCCTGAGTTTTCAAGCGTAGGAGAGTCCTTGATGGGCACCTGTAACCCTTTTTACCCCAAAATAAAGCGTAGTATCTCAGATTGGAATTTGCTGAGGAACTGCTTCCGAATAGGGATAGGTAGAGATCTAAATAAGTACAGGAGGCGGGGCAGGAGGGTCATTTTTACAGCATGCACCCTACCCAGCCAGGACAGACCACATCGAGACCATCGTTTAAGATCCTCTCTGCATTTGGTGAGTATAGGAGGGTAATTCGCTTTAAAAAGGTCAATAATTGCGGGAGTGAGTTTGATCCCTAGGTAAGGAAGCGCTGCAGGAGCCCAGGCGAAGTCAAAGTTATTAGTAAGTTGTGTAAGCCGGTCAGTTGGGATATTTACGTTTAGTGCTAGGGATTTATTCATATTCACTTTAAGCCCAGAGAGTGAACTAAAAGTTCCTAGTATTTTGTATATCATTGGGATGGAGATTAGAGGGGAAGTTATATATAGGAGGAGATCGTCGGCATATAAAGCGCATTTGTGCTCCTGGGCTCCACACATTACTCCTCGAATGTCAGGGTTCGATCTAATAGCAATGGCCAGGGTTTCAATGGCGATGGCAAAAAGAAGGGGAGAGAGCGGGCATCCCTGTCTGGTACCCCTGCCTATGTTGCATGAAGTTGAGTATCTGCCCATCAAACGCACCTGGGCTGAGGGGTTTGAGTAGAGGGACGTGATTAAATTAAGAAAATAAGGGCCAAAGCCCCACCGTCTGAGGATGTCAGACAGATAATCCCAATCTATAGAATCAAAGGCTTTGTGTAGGTCGATTGAGAGAAGAAGCCCTTCCTGCGAGGGTCCCCGGTCCCAGCAAGAGTTTAGGAGGGAGATTATATCAATGGTTCGTCTGATCTTGTCAGGTCCCTGTCTTCCGGGGATAAAGCCTACTTGGTCTTTATGGATGTAAGATGGGATAAAGCTTGAAACCCTATTGGCTAATATCTTCGTCATAATTTTTATATCGTTGTTGTTCAGCGATATCGGGCGATAATTGCCCACTTCGCTGGGGTCCTTACCTGGTTTGGGTATTACTGAAATGTATGCCGAGTTAAGGTCAGCATTCAGGGGGGTCCCCTCCCTAAGGGAGTTAAAGAATTTAGTCAGGTGAGGAGCCAGAGAAGGTCCAAATTTTTTATAGTAACCAGTGGAAAAGCCATCTGGTCCTGGTGATGAGCCCAATTTCAAGGAGTTGATAGTGTGTAGAACCTCTTCTTGAGAGAACGGGCAATCTAACATGTCCTTATGATCAGTGGACAGAGAGGGCAATAGAAGGGAGTCCAGAAAAGAGTCCTGATTCTGTCTAGATGAGCGGGGTTTAGGTTTATATAGTTCAGAATAGAATTGGAGAAAAGCTTCCATAATCTTTTCGGGATTCTGCGATAAATCCCCAGAGGGCAATTTAATTTTAGGGAAGGCTAAGGAACGGGGTTTGGGGCTAAGCTTAACCGCTAGTTTGGAGCCAATCTTGTCCTGTTGGGAATAGAACTTGGCTCCTGTCCACCTAAGGTGCTTTTCGGCTGCTGTGGTCAAGTTCAGGTTCAATAGGGTCCGAGCCTTGTCAAGGTTAGCTAGAGATACAGACGTAGGGTGTTGTTTGTGTGCCGTGGCTAGAGATTGGAATTCCTTTGTTAATGTCTCTGCTTTACGTTCCGATTTGAGTTTTGCTGTCAAATGCATAATTTCCCCCCGAACTACTGCTTTATGTGCCGCCCAAATGGACATAGGAGTAACGTCACTCGTGGTGTTATTGCAAAAGTATTCTGTTATGGCTTTTTCTATCATTGTACAATGTACAGGGTTACTTAAAAGAGATTCTTGTAGTCGCCATCGGGGGGGTGACCCAAAGCCCATGGGCCTTCTTGTGTTCAGAGTGACCATTGAGTGATCCGAAAGGGGCGTGTCTACAATCTTGGAACTTGTAACGAGGGGGATCGAGGTGGGGCGAGTAAAGATGTGGTCTATCCTGGCAAAGGAATTGTGAGGCGCTGAAAAGTGAGTATAATCTTTAGTGTGGGGATTAGTTTCCCTCCAGATGTCGACCAGGCCCGCATCATGAAGCAGTTTTGCGATCTTAACACTCTGCCTAGGGGGATGTTTGGTTTTCGGAGACCCCTTGCCAGATTTGTCAAGGCCGGAATCGAAAGCAATGTTTGAGTCCCCACCAAAAAAAACTGTACCTCGAAGGTGCGGCTGTAGTTTGTGTAGTAAGGATTCAAAAAAGGTTCTCTGACCCTTATTAGGGGTGTAGTAAGAAATAAAGGTATATAGTTCCCCATCAATCTTTCCAGATACCAAAATGTATCGTCCCAGAGGGTCAGCTACCATCTCTGGTTGTGAGAGGTTAATATGTTTGGCCAGGCAGATGGCCACTCCTTTCGTTTTATTGGCCGCCGAGGACAGGAAAAATTGGGGGAAGCGTTGGTGGAGGAAAGTAGGTTTATATGAGGAAGGGAAGTGGGTTTCTTGGAGTAGGAGAACATCTGCGTGTAGGGACTGATAGCTTTGGAACAGTTTTCTACGTTTGACCGGGGAGTTGAGGCCTTGGGTATTGTGAGATATAAGTTTCAGGGAGGGTGCAGAGGTATGTGTACTAGCCATGTGTCAGGAGAGGTATGCCCAATGTGTGTGTGTAAGTCTTACCTTCGGTTCGTGAGAGGAGCTTTAGGATTATAATGTGTGGCGTGGAGCCCAATGTACTGGGGCCTGGGACTGGAGACCATGAACATCCATGGAACCTGGAGACGGAAAGATAAGTAAGGGAGAGGAGGAGGAGAAAAGAGGTGAAAAGAAAAAGGAATAAAAAAAACAGCGTTAACACAATCAGAGTGAAAGTACATATATTAGAAAATAGATACAAATCCCCTACTAATCGGGGGTCCCCTGACCCCTGCCCATTCCCAGAGCGGAGCTGAATAGTCATTCTCCGCCCGTATCCTGAGAGGCCCGGTTTGCCCTAAGAACGAGGCGACCGGATAGGCAAGCAGGGGCACTAGTAGTGCTCCTGAAGCCTGTCAGAGGTGCACTGGGTCCACCACAGCCCCAGCTACCGGAAAAGTAGAACAAAACAGTTGAAGGCTATACATAAGCCCATGAGAACCTGTAAACAGAACGTCCAACAATAGTACTTAGTTATGAAATAAAAAAAAAAACAAACAAACACATTACCGGGGTAATTATCCGGATGCCCCGCCCACCCCCAGGGCCCCCGACTCCAGAGTCAGGGAGTCCGGAGAGTGAGGCGGGCCCATCCGGAGAGTAAATAGAGAACACCAGGGCAGTACAAGGAGAGGTCCTACTGAAATCGAGCGGATACCCCCGAGTGCAACTGACGTCAAAGATTCCGCCAACTGCACCAGAGGGTATAAGTTGAGAAAAGTAAAGGCCTTTAGCTGCAATTATAGGTTGGAGGACTGATATGCAGTCCCCAAGGGGTAGAGTAAATCTTAGCCTACAATACCGTTAGGTACTAGAGAAAAAAAAAAAAAAAAAAAATTCTGAAATAGGAAGGCCCATCCTCCATATGAGCTCCTGGGGATGCTAAGGAGTTCCAACCCTCCCTCCCTCCCCCACCGACACAGAACCCTCTTAATGAGGAATGTCGATAGACCCATCGAATGAGGGTCCACATTAAATGTAAATCTGTTCAGATGAGGGGTCTGGACAAAAAGTGGAATAAAAAGAAAAAAAAAAAAAACAAGAAGTAGGGGGTTACAGGAAGTCCCAGGAGTCAGATGGAGGTCAAAATCAATGCAGTGGAGGTAAAAGGATCGGAGCCCCAATCCTCAGAAGTAGACTCTTCATCATGGCGGGAAGTTCTCTTTGGTGCGTTTGGAATTCTGTGTCAGCCAGGAAGGTTGAAGAGGACTTGCTGGTGGGGGTCTCTTGGATGAAGAGGGCGTTCCTCTGGTAGTTTGTGTGGGAGATGGTTCCTGGGCGATCAGACCGAGCTGTAGCATGAGGCGCTCACCCTCTGCAAATGAGGAGAAGCTGTGACTCTTATTCCTGTACGAGAAGTTGAGGCGTAGAGGGAAAGACCATCTGTAGGAAATCTGTTGTTCTATCAGAAGCTGGAGTAGCGGTTTGAGGGCGCGTCTTTTCTGCACCGTGTAGGGTGACAGGTCCGCAAAAATTTGTATTTTGTGTCCCAGCAGCCTGAGATTGTCGGAGAACCTAGATTTCTTCATTACCTCCTCCTTCACGGAGTAATAGTGGGGTTTTACAATGACGTCTCTGGGGAGGCCATCGGATCTGGGGGGTTGTAGGGCTCTGTGGGCTCTATCGAGCTCTAAGCGGTGTTCCGCAATGTCTGGGATAAGGCCCTTGATCAGTGTCTTTACCGCCGCAGTGACATCTTTCTCAGATTCGGGGAGCCCCCTGACCCGGAAGTTATAACGCCTGGATCTATTTTCAAGGTCGTCGATTTTTGCGCCAGCCGTATCAAGTTGTTCCTGAAGGTCTTGAATTCTGGCCGAGTTCTGGTTAATTCTTGCCACAGATTGATCCGCTTTCCTTTCAATAGAGTCCATTCTCATCCCTAGTTGCTGCAGATCAGCATGGAAAGATGCGGTAATAGATGAGGTAATTTGGGCAGCATTTAGCGCTAGACTTTTAGTTAGCAGCTGTGAGATAGCTTCCATCATGGAGGGGAAGTCAGTAGGTAAGGGAGCTGCTGTATTTGCTTCACACACAGACAGTAGCATGCCTGTGTGAGGGTCTAGCATGGGGGTGGAGGGGAGATTATTCTCCATTCTGCCCAGCAGAGATTCAGTGGAGGTGGGGGAAGTTGCCAGGGGGAGAGGAGGAAAGTCTGTACCTGGGGAGTAGGGAGAAGTTAAGTCCTGGTCCGCTATCGAGTCTTCCTGTGTGTCAGGCCCGTGAGTGTCTCGGGGAGCCGCAGCCGCGGCCATCTTAGAGTAGCTGACAGGAACGGCCGTCGCCGTTATCTGGCTCATAGCGTCCCTCCGCTCCTAAGCTGTGGACACCGGAGGATTCCTGGAGGCCTCTCCCGCCCGTGGGTCCCGTTATTATTCGACGCGGGGCGTTCTGTAGGCTGCGGTAGCTATTATGGGGCCGTGGTGGAGCGGAGCTCTAATAGCCGGCGGCCATCTTGCGAGATGCCGCGCATGCGCCTTAAATTTTCATAATTTTTTCCCCACAAATAGTGCTTTCTTTTGGTGGTATTTGATCACATCTGCGGTCTTTATTTTTTGCGCTATAAACAAAAAAAAGAGCGACAATTTTGAAAAAAACACAATGGGGGTTATTTACGAAAGGCAAATCCACTTTGCACTGAAAGTGCACTTGGAAGTGCAGTCGCTGTAAATCCGAGGGGGACATGCAAGGAAAATAAAAAACAGCATTTTAGCTTGCACGTGATTGGATGATAAAATCAGTAGAGCTTCCCCTCATTTCAGATCTATCCCTCAGATTTACAGCGACTGCACTTCCAAGTGCACTTGCAGTGCAAAGTGGATTTTCCTTTTGTAAATAACCCCCAATGTTTTTTACTTTTTGCTATAATAAATATCTCAATTAAAAAAAAAAAATTGTCTTCCTCAGTTTAGGCTGATATGTTTCCTTCTATATATTTTTGGTAAAAAAAATTGTAATAAGCGGATATTAATTGGTTTGCGCAAAAGTTATAGCGCCCACAAATAGAGGATCGATTTATGGCATTTTTATTATTATTTTTTTTTCACTAGTAATGGCGGTGATCTGCGATTTTTATCGGGACGATATTGCGGCAGACAAATTGGACACTTTTGACACATTTTTGGGACCATTGACAATTATACAGCGATCAGTGCTATAAATATGCACTGATTACTGTATAAATGTCACTGGCAGGGAAGGAGTTAACACTAGGGGCCAATCAAGGGGTTAAATGTGCTACCTAGGGAGTGATTCTAACTGGGGGAGGTGACCGATTGGTGTCCCTATATACAAGGAACGCATGATCTGTCTCCTCTCCCCTGACAGGAAGTGGATCTGTGTGTTTATACACACAGATCCATGTCCCTGCTCTGTGACAAACAATCGCGGGTGCCCGGCAGACATCGTGCCCCCTAGACGGCCGGGAAGCCGAGGACGTCATATGACGGCCGCCCAGGATGAGAGAGCCACCTTGCGTTCATCATATTACTATATGCGGGATGGGAAGTGGTTAAACAACAGGCAAATGCTTACTGTGTGTTTTTAATTATACAGTATATATTTTGTTGTAAACTCATAAAGGCCATACCAGTGCACATTAAGGCCACACATGTCCTAATTTAATAGTTTAGAGTTCAGTTGTTGCCCAACTCCTAGAAAGCCACTCCTTCTGATCCTCCTATTGTCACATCTCTTCTCCATATTCTTCTGTCATAACACTTCAGCCTCTTAGTTGAAGGGAAGGAAATAACATCCATCTAAGTCTTTTGTCTGTTGGGATCATACATCTTTCACTATTTTATATGTGGACTGTTTTTCACGTTGGATTTATAATTGATTACTATAAACTTACTATACAGAATTTATTTTTGCGCAACACTTTCTGTTTACATAACACTCAAAAAAAATGTATTCCTTGGTGCACCATGTTAACCTGCCTCTACATATTGCTTATTTTACTTGCTTTCTCTTCCAGCTGTACCCCTGGTGCATTATTTTAGAGACTTTACAGTGTGTTGTTGTAGCTTCTCTGTGAATCAGTCAGATTTTGGGCTTTTAAAATTGTTTTTTCATTCATTTTTTTAATTTACAGTTGCATCGAGTTGATTTCTAGTCTTTTGACTTCTTGAACTTAGATTCTGTACTAATAAAATCATTATTATTATGTTTTTAGACAATTTTATTGTACAGTAGCTGATCATTTATGGGATTTTTGTATTAGGTGAAATTGATGATGCTTTAATCCCTGACCCAGTGCATTACTAATATATACTTGTGGGTGTTGTGTGAGTCATTGATATAATTATTTTACCTTTGTCAGCATCAGTAAGGGTATGATTTGTACAGTTTTATTAGGGTGAATCTATAGGGTGCATTACTTTGAATTACTTTTTCCCGAATTCAAGGGCACTTTCCTTCTAATGGATGTGTAACCTGTTTCAAAGAACAAGAAAAATATGATCAGAATTATTTTAAAACCCTATAACAGTTGGCAAGATTAGCGACATTTTAAATACCCAAATATTCGTTGTGCTTGACAAAATTAAAAGTAATTCACTTAGATTACATAAGGTACACAGACAGCAGGGATTTCTTCTCCTGAGTAAATTAGAATATGAACACAGATTCAGTGATTAGGTGAGTTTGATACTTCTGTGTAATGTAAGATGACAGGGATGTAACCACATGCCACAGTCGTCGCTTTGGCACACACACTGCCTCGCTATCTGCTTGTTTAAACTGTTTTCTTCTGCTGTTTATTTTTGCTGTTACGCATGGTTTGCCTTGGATTTACAAGCAGCCTGAGGTGTTATACTCCCCCCAGCGGCGGACATGTGTCTCTCCATTAGGAGGAGAGCTCCCAGTCCCTGAGTTGCTCTCCCCTTTTACCCTAGATGATGGCCCTTGGCTGCCTCCTTGTTAGGGTCACGCGCGTTCGCAATCTTGCGCATGCGCAGTGGGCGGGACGGACCCGGTGACGTCAGACACCAGCGTTAACCGGCGCAATGACGTGGTCGGGTTGGAGGCTCTTATAAAGGTGCCTATGGCAGTCTTTACTTAGATGGCTGCCACCCGAGGACAGGCTCTACTACAGGCACACCAAGGTAGGGCGGGTCCAAATAGTCACGGCATCATAATGTATGATGGCTCTGGTTGCTGCTTAGGTCTGCCGGCGGTACCTGTGTTCTTATGCCAGGGAGCCGCTGGCTTGGTACCTATGGCTATCATCATGATATGAGGTATATTGTTTATGATGTGGACCTAAGGTCCATACCTCTACATATACTCACTGCACTTGTTTCTTTAGCCTGACGGCTATAGGGGACCTACTGTTGGCCACGATGGATTACTGAAATACCATTTCCCACAAGCAAGCGGACCTGCCTATTTCCTTGGAAAATCACTGCTGTTTGAGTCCTGCCGTTGATCCCTGGGTATTATACTATTTATCCGCTATCTACTTGGTGGGTTAGTTCTCTGATTGGATAGATGTCCATGTCATCACCTTTCCCATTCTGTTTTGTCCATAACCCCCCCTCCCCCTTTCCCTCACCTATCCTCCCCTCTTCCCCCTCTCCCTCCCTTCTTCCCCCCTTCACATTCCCTTTCACAAACCCAACCCTCCCCTTCTCCCCCTTTCCCCTCCCCTCCCCTCCCATTGTTTTCCCCCCTTGGTCCTATGCTTGTTCCTGTCCCCAGACTATATAGACCCACTTCTAGAATATCTTATATATTTCTGGATTTCAGTTACTGCACCATCCAGTGTCTCCCGTGTTCGCCGCGGGGGGATTACCTGCCCATGGTGTCTCTAATTGTGCCGTCTGGTGCCCCTTTTGGGTTTCCACTGGACATTAAAACACCAAAATTGCCTTATTCACTGTATTTTGTTCTTTTTATATCATCTTAAAAATCTTTGATTCTGTAACTATGACTTTTTGTAGTTGTTTATGGTCGATTCCTCCTGAAGAAGCGACTGAAGTCACGAAACATGTAGAGGATTACGTCAGGACCTCATTAGGGAAATTCACCCTCTCTATTTATCTATTACCGTTATCACTGAATGTGAATGTAAAAGAAAAGTGTACATTTTGGGTTGCCACCAGAAATAGAAAAGCAGGGAAATCTTTCAATGTGTACACTAGTTCTGGTGGCCCTGGTGACCAGGGATTCCTTCAATTTGGAGGGATATTCCTCTCACTTCCTGCAGTAGCTATGGGACAGGAAGTGAAGGGAAATCTCCCCAATGGGACAAAGATGGCATAAAATAAAAACCCTCCCTAGCTCTATCCAAAAAAAAAAACACAGTTTTGTCATTCCAGGCAGGGTTACAAACAAGATAGATTATGTAGGTTTCTTCTTAACCACTTGCCTAATGGGCACTTCCCCAGGCCAATTTTCAGCTTTCAGTGCTGTCACAGTTTGAATGACAATTGCACGGTCATGCAAGACTGTACCCATATAAATTGTCTATAATTTTTTTTCTCACAAATGGAGCTTTCATTTGGTGCTATTTAATCACCACTGGGTTTTTTATTTTTTGCTAAATGAATAAAAAAAAATCAAATTTTGGATTTTTTTTTCATAGGTTGTTATAAAATTTTGCAAACAGGTAATTTTTCTCCTTCACTGATGTGCTCTAATGAAGCTGCACTGATGTGCACTGATAGGCTTGACTGATGGGCACTGATGACGTTACACTGAAAGGTGGCACTGATAGGCACTGATGAGGCTCTACTAATTGACGGCACTGATAGGTGCCACTGATAGGTGGCTTTGAAGGTCACTGATAGACGGCACTGAAGGGCACTGATAAGTGTCACTGATAGGTGGCACCGATGGGCACTCATAGGTGGCACTGATGAGGAGGCACAGATGGGCACTAATTGGCAACACTGATAGGCACTGACTGGCAGCTTGATTTTTCAGCACTGGTGGGCACTGATGGCCACATATAGGCAGCACTGGTGGGCCGTGGCACTGTTGAGAAGGCACTGTTAATGAGGACACTGATAATCAGTGCACAGTAGATGTCCCTTTAACACAAGCTGGTTTTCAGCTCTTTTCTCCCCTCCTCACGCTGTCAGTGCGAGGAAAAGAAAGCCGATAACCGACTTTTGTTTACATCCTGATCAGCTGTCATTGGACACAGCTGATCACATGGTAAAGGGCCAATGTGATTGACACTTTGCCTTTTTCTGTGATCAGCAGAGTCTGGAGGACTCAGTGATCACGGGAAGATGTCATATGACGGCCTCCTGGCAAAGTAAGCCCACACTGTAGCCGCCTTTAGCTATAGTGTGGTTGGGAGGTGGTTATGTTGAATTTGTATTTAGGTTGGAACAGGTACATTTTTTAAGTGTAACTCCAGCCAAAAAAAACATTTTTACATTTTTGATAGCATAGGGAAGGGTTAACACCACTGTAATGTTTGTTTTGCTGTCTGTGCCCCTGTTTAGAAGATTTCACCTCACTTTCTGTCCCTGTGATAACTGGATTTTGTAAATTTTGGGTTGTCATGGAAACACGGATTGGTGATAAAGCTTCAGTGGAGATGCCTTTTCCCCATGATAACTCTTAAAGAAGTGAATATCCCTTCCTGAGGGTAGATTTCCTCTCACTTCTGGTTGTCTCCCTCCATTTGTAAATATGCGTTGTATGTAAGTCTGATGTATGTAACTCAGGGACTGGCTGTAGTTCTAATTTAATAACTACCTGTTACTACTTTAGTTAGTTTTTTACTTATATTTAGGGATGGGCGAATGGTTCGGCCTGAGCATAAGTTCATATACTGCTATACTGTGCTATTTTGCTTCAATTGTCAGTGTAGAATATTAGTTTAGTGTTAGTCTAGGGATAGTGTGAGTGTAGTGAAGAGGACCATCATTCAGCTTTGCATAGTGTCCAGCTAGAGTAGGGACAGCTCATATCGTTTCAGTGTAGCGTAGTGAGACCGTGTCAGTAATCTTGACATTAGTGTATAGCTAGAGTAGGGACAGTTCAGATAGCGTCAGTGTAGTGAAGGTTGAACACCGTCTATTTGATTGAGTTACTGCCAGTTTAATGCCATTTATTTCTGTGTGCGTTACTGCTAGTTTAACGCCATTTACTTCTGTGTGCGTTACTGCCAGTTTAACACCATATCGTTTTCTGTGCGTTACTGCCAGTTTAATGCCATATCGTTTTGTGTGTATTACTGCCAGTTTAACACCATATAGTTCTGTGCGTCACTGTACGTTTGGACACTGTACGTATATTGCAGTATATTATAGTGTATACGTGGAGTGTGTCTATGTAGTGTGAGTACTCAAATTAAAGTGCACCCAGGGGCGGATCTAGAGTCTAGTTTCGGGAGGGGCACTGTCAGAAAATACCTTTTTTTGCGGGCAATTTGCAAAATCAGTGGGAGCCCCGAGTGTGTCACTGTCCACAATGCCTGCCACCAAATGCAGATTGTCACTTGCCACGTCACCCGCCACATGCTGCGAATTGTCACCTGCCACACATTGCTGATTGTCACTTGCCACGTCCCCTGCCACACATTGCGGATTGTCACTTGCCCAGTCCCCTGCCACACGTTGCAGATTGTCACTTGCCACGTCACCTGCCACATGTTGTGGATTGTCACTTGCCACGTCACCTGCCACACGTTGTGGATTGTCATTTGCCACGTCACCTGCCACACGTTGCAGATTGTCACTTGCCACGTCGCCTATCACCAGATGCGGATTGTATGCGGATTGTCACTTGCCACGTCACCTGCCACCAGATGCAGATTGTCACCTGCTGTGTCACTTTCCTGCTAAGGCCTGTCCCAGAGTCAGGCAGCAGATTACCAGTCAGGCAGCAGAGAGATGATGTAATCTCTCCGCTGCCCACAGCTGCCTGCACAGTGAGGGCAGAACTGCCGGGATGCAGGGTGGGCGCTGGGTGGTGAGAGATGATATCATCTCTCTGCTCTCACCAGCATTCTCGGAGGGGGCAATTGCCCCGTTGCTGCCCCTGGATCCACCCCTGAGTGCACCAAACACCTCTTTACATTGATTAAAGTGCATTTACGTACAGATTTCAACTTCTTCTTTACATGTGCTTATAAGCATCGCACCCTCCCTCCCAATAATGTCTGGGAGGACAACAAGGAGAGTGTTCTGTCCATCAGATGGATATATTCTGATTATCTGCATTTGTGTTGTTGTAAATGACATTTAATGTTGTTACCTTTTATAGGAATCATTTGCAGAGCTTAGGCGCCATCTAGCGTCCTTTTCTGGTATTGCTTCTGTGTGTATAGTTTATTAATAAAGTTTATAACCTAGGAAGTACTTGGAAAGCAAAGTATTCTGGGTAAAGTCTCACAGGAAGAGACACATTCATCATGCTTTTCAGACTGCAAGAGGTCTTGTTTCAATCTCTTACCATCAATCCCTTATTGAACTTAAAAAAGTAAGTTTTACTGTCTCATATTGTACTGTGTATATTTGTCTTTGAAATGTATGCTAAATTTATGGGATATTGTACTTATCAAGGTTTATTCTTGTTATTTGTAGTTTCACCTAGCTTGTTCCAATAAACTGCGATCGAAGAAATATGGTATCATGTTTATGGGATAAGAATGGTTTAGCTGAATGTCCTTGAGACAGAACAGTGAAATTTTTAAGCTGACCTCTGAAGTGAAGATAAGCTGACTTCGGAAGTCTGTACAGCCTGGGGCTACACAGTACCATACAGTCAGAAGCCTTAAAGAAGCAGGCCTGTGGGAGGCAAAGCAAGCAGCCACGCTACACAGAGACGCGCTCTGTCAAGCAGTACCGACACTAGAACGGTCTCTATACAGCAAGACAGCTTCTTCCCCGCAGCCATGTCTCACAGTAGAACATCTTCTTACAAAACACGATCACAAGCAAGCTCATCTAGGTCATCTGTCGCAAATGCAGCAGCTATCGCCCGTTCAAAAGCTGAAGCAGCAAGAGCCAGGGCCGCATTCGCAGACCAAGAGCTGCAGATGAAAAAAGAAAAGGCCCACCTTGAAGCAGAAAGGGTGAGACAGGAACAAGAGAGAGAGCAAGAAAGAGTACGCATAGAGCAAGAAAGAGTACGCATAGAGCAAGAAAGAGTACGCATAGAGCAAGAAAGCATACGCATGGAACAAGAGAGAGAGATGGAAAGAATACGCCTGGAAGACGAAAGAGCTCAGCAAGAGGCATCTCTGAAACTGCAGCAAGCTATCTTAGAAGCTAACATGGAGAAGCTGGCAGTGGAACGAGATGCTGCCGCCGCCATTGCAGAAGCAGAAGCTCTAGAAGCAGCCATCTACGATGAGCCAAGAGCAGGTAGCAGCATACCAGGCCTAGAGGAAGAACACCAAGATTCCTCGCAACGCACGTCGGATTATGTCTACCAGCACTGTGACCCAAGCAGCATCCCACAACAAGAAATTAAACATGATGTCAGGGAGTCACACCAAATCAAGCAGCAACAAGACGACCTTGGACCCCAGTGCCACAGGCAAGAAAAATCTGACAGTGTTCCAGACGTTCCAGTCCCAACCAAACCTTCTACTCCACAAGGTACTCAACCTTCATACAAACATCAAACACCTGTCTTCACTCCAAAGGTGTATGCAACGAGCCGGTACGAACTGCCAACCGTATGCAAGTTTGAGCCCAGAGAGCCTAAAGAAGAGACTTCTATCAGGTATGCCTTTACACCGCACCACAATACACCAGCAGCCTACCCCAATGCCAATCAGGCTACTGTAGACTTTGCCAAGTTCCTGGCCAAACGCGAGTTAGTTACCCAAGGACTTGCCAAATTTAGTGATCGCCCTCAACACTACAGGGCGTGGCGATCCTCTTTCCAGAGTGTTATCCAAGGTCTAGATCTATCTTGCAGACAACAGATAGAACTCCTTGTAAAGTGGCTTGGCAATGATTCTGCTGAACACGCCAAAAGGATCAGAGACATTAATATAAACCACCCTGAGATAGGCCTTACAAACATCTGGAACAGACTGGATAGATGTTATGGCTCACCAGAGGCTATAGAGAGTACACTGTTTAAAAGGATAGAAGACTTTCCAAAAATACCTAGCAGAGGTTATCAAAGACTCAGAGAATTCAGTGACCTATGTATGGAGTTACAAGTTGCTAAAGCGGAAGGTGACTTACCTGGCCTTTCTTATCTTGACTCTGCCAGAGGTATTAACTCCTTAGCTCAAAAACTTCCTTATGAGTTACACGAAAGATGGATTGCTCATGGCTGTAACTACAAACGGAAACACAATGTGCCCTTTCCACCATTTAGTGAGTTTGTGGACTTTGTAGACAGACAAGCAGGAACGAAAGATGACCCCAGCTTCATTTTTCCAGTGTCTTACATCACTTCTGCTGGCCCTAAGCAACTCAGAGCTCCCGTAGCAGTGCACAAAACTAACATTTCTTCCCACAGATTTGCAGAGTTTCAGCCAGAGGATCAAGTCAATGACCCTACGAAGTTCTGCCCTCTACATAAGATGCCACATCCTCTTCTGAAATGCAGAGCCTTCAGGACAAAGACCATCCAGGAACGCAAAGCTTTCCTCAAAGAGAACAACATCTGTTACAAGTGCTGCTCTTCGTCTACACACTTCGCCAAGGACTGTAAGGTCAGTGTCAAATGCACAGAGTGTGACAGCACAGAGCACCACACAGCTTTACACCCAAAGCCTACTCCAAGAACCTTCCCACCTGTCCATGGTGACAAGGAGCAAGGCAGGGAGACCAAAGACTCTAGTACAGATACCACAGCAATCACTTCACAGTGCACTGAAGTCTGCAAAGGAAGTACAGGTGGCAGATCTTGCTCTAAAATCTGTCTAGTGAAAGTTTACCCTAAGGGACGCAGAGACAAAGCAGTCAAGCTCTACGTCATTTTGGATGATCAGAGTAATAAGTCACTAGCCAGACCTGTGTTTTTTGACATTCTAAACCTTAAAGGCCCCAGCAGCCCCTACTCCCTTAGGACTTGTGCAGGTACAGTGGAAACGGCGGGGAGAAGAGCTGACGGCCTACAAATTGAATCTATGGATGGTAAGACATGCCTACCCTTGCCGACCATAATAGAGTGCAACCAGATGCCAGACAACAGATCGGAGATTCCCACACCAGACGCAGCAGCTCACCAGACTCACTTGAAGCACATAGCACATCTCATACCAGAACTTGATGATCAGGCTCAGATAATCTTACTCCTAGGGAGGGATATCTTGCAAGTCCACAAAGTAGGGAAACTGATCAACGGTCCTAAAAGTGCGCCATATGCCCAAAAACTGGATCTTGGGTGGGTCATTATAGGTGATGTTTGCCTGGGAGGTGCACACAAACCGGCATCTGTTAATAATCTGCTCACTAGTACCCTCGAGAATGGTCGTCCTTCTCTTTTCCAACCCTGTCAAAATCGCATCCTCATAAAGGAGCTACCGCACAACAACCCTGTACCTCTTCCTTTCCTAAGTCCCCTCTGTGACAGCAATGCCTATGACAATGACCAAAGCGACTTAGGACACACAGTGTTCAGGAGAACAAAGGAAGACAACCAGGTAGCAATGTCCATTGAGGATAGAATCTTCCTAGAGGTTATGGAAAGCAGTATGGAGAAAGACGTGAGTAATAACTGGGTAGCACCTCTTCCCTTTAGGCCACAGAGACAACGTTTGCCTAACAACAGGGAACTAGCATATAAACGCCTCACTTCCTTAAGACACAATCTGCAAAGGAAACCAGAGATGAGAGAACATTTCTTTTCCTTCATGGGCAAAATATTCCAAAATGGCCATGCTGAGGTAGCTCCAGACCTCAAAGACTCAGAAGAATGTTGGTACTTACCCATATTTGGGGTCTATCACCCTAAGAAGCCAGGGCAGATTAGAGTGGTGTTTGATTCCAGCGCCAAGCATGAAGGTGTCTCTCTAAATGATGTCCTTCTTTCTGGCCCTGACCTCAACAACAGACTATTGGGAGTACTTCTCCGCTTCCGCAAGGATTCAGTCGCATTCATGGCAGACATACAACAAATGTTCTATTGCTTTCTTGTTAAGGAAGAACACCGAAACTTTCTGAGGTTTCTCTGGTTCAGGGACAACAACCCCTCTGGAGACATCACAGAATATCGCATGAAGGTGCACATATTTGGCAACAGCCCTTCCCCTGCAGTTGCTATATATGGCCTCAGACACTCTGCTAGAGTGGGAGAGTCAGAGTATGGGTCAGACGTCAGACAATTTGTGGACAAGGATTTCTATGTAGACGATTGCTTGAAATCACTACCCACAAATGAAGCCGCAATCAGTCTCCTCAAAAGAACTCAGGCAATGCTTGCGTGTTCCAACTTAAGGCTCCACAAGATTGCTTCCAACAGTAGAGAAGTTTTAGAAGCCTTTCCTGTCCAAGACCATTCCAACGAGTTAAAGGACTTAGATCTAGGCACAGACTCACTTCCCATGCAACGCAGCCTTGGTTTGCTTTGGGACTTAAGATCTGACACCTTCACTTTCCAAGTAAACACAGAGGAAAAACCCTTTACCCGTAGAGGTGTCCTGTCTACCATAAACAGCCTATACGATCCTTTAGGCTTTGCAGCACCTGTCACCATCCAGGGTAAGGCACTACTCAGAGACTTAACCTGTGAGTCGCTAGATTGGGACCACCCTCTCCCCACCGACAGGAAGAACCTATGGCTAGAGTGGAAGGACTCACTAACAGCGCTATCCAATCTTAAAATTCCACGCCCATATGCACCTCTGTCATCTGCAGATGTTCAGATGCAAAGACTTTGTGTGTTTGCGGATGCTTCTGTTAAAGCAATTGCTGCTGTAGCTTACCTGAAAACCATAGACACTAAAGGACAAAGCCACATAGGGTTTGTAATGGGAAAAGCAAAACTTGCACCACTGCCTGAACACACCATACCCAGGCTGGACACTTCAAGTTTCATTAATGCTCTTAGACGTTTCATTGCAATCCGTGGCCCAGTGAAACTCATTCGCTCTGACAGAGGATCTAACTTTGTAGGAGCAGTAAAAGAACTGCAAATTCCTTCCAACTTGGACATCCCCAGTGTAAAAAGGTATTTGAGTAAGCAAGACTGCACGTGGATCTTCAATCCACCTCACTCTTCTCACATGGGAGGTGTGTGGGAGAGGATGATAGGCATAGCCCGCAGAATTCTTGACTCTATCTTCCTACAAGTAGGAACTGCAAGGCTTACTCACGAGTGTTTAGTGACATTTATGGCAGAGGTTACAGCCATCATTAACGCCAGACCCTTAACTTCAATTTCAAGTGACTCTGAAGATCCAATGGTTCTCACACCTACCATGTTGCTCACGCAAAAGACTGGTCTTGTAGGTACTCCAGCTGGAGAGTTTTGTGAGAAGGACCTTTACAAACGTCAATGGAGACAAGTTCAAACTCTTGCCAACACCTTCTGGAGTCGGTGGAGGGAGCAATACACATCTACTCTTCAACTAAGGAGGAAGTGGCACTCAGAAAAACCTAACCTTAAACTTGGTGATGTTGTGCTCATGAGAGATTGCCAGACACTAAGGAACATGTGGCCTTTAGGTCTAGTCACCAAAGTACTGCCAAGCAAAGATAATCTTGTCCGTAAGGTCGAGGTCAAGACCTTTCAACAGAATGAGGCCAAAGTGTTCTTGAGACCAGTGACTGAACTTGTTCTGTTACTTTCTACGGAGGACTCTGTTAGTGACGTCACTTGACGTCAGGCGGGGAGTGTTCTGTCCATCAGATGGATATATTCTGATTATCTGCATTTGTGTTGTTGTAAATGACATTTAATGTTGTTACCTTTTATAGGAATCATTTGCAGAGCTTAGGCGCCATCTAGCGTCCTTTTCTGGTATTGCTTCTGTGTGTATAGTTTATTAATAAAGTTTATAACCTAGGAAGTACTTGGAAAGCAAAGTATTCTGGGTAAAGTCTCACAGGAAGAGACACATTCATCATGCTTTTCAGACTGCAAGAGGTCTTGTTTCAATCTCTTACCATCAATCCCTTATTGAACTTAAAAAAGTAAGTTTTACTGTCTCATATTGTACTGTGTATATTTGTCTTTGAAATGTATGCTAAATTTATGGGATATTGTACTTATCAAGGTTTATTCTTGTTATTTGTAGTTTCACCTAGCTTGTTCCAATAAACTGCGATCGAAGAAATATGGTATCATGTTTATGGGATAAGAATGGTTTAGCTGAATGTCCTTGAGACAGAACAGTCAGGACCCACATATTTTCTCCCCATATATCTGTGGGGTTCAATTTGCTCTTTGTTGAACCATTTGTTGTCGTGGGGCAGTATTTTGGAGTAGCCCCTGACACATCCTTTTCCATTATCCTAATACTAAGGATGATGGTACCCCTATTTCTTTAAATTACTTAGATTGAGGCAATACCTTATATTCCAAGGCCAGAGGGAGCCTATTTCAAGGTATTGGGTTACAGTATAGACATTATTGTGCCCCACTTTATGTATAACTAAAAGCAAAACTTTTTTTTTTTTGGTTTGGATGAATAGAGAGGAGAGGTTTAGAATACCTGTAAAGGTTTTTATTGCTCATTAGGGAAATTCACCCTCTCTATTTATCTATTACCGTTATCACTGAATGTGAATGTAAAAGAAAAGTGTACATTTTGGGTTGCCACCAGAAATAGAAAAGCAGGGAAATCTTTCAATGTGTACACTAGTTCTGGTGGCCCTGGTGACCAGGGATTCCTTCAATTTGGAGGGATATTCCTCTCACTTCCTGCAGTAGCTATGGGACAGGAAGTGAAGGGAAATCTCCCCAATGGGACAAAGATGGCATAAAATAAAAACCCTCCCTAGCTCTATCCAAAAAAAAACCACAGTTTTGTCATTCCAGGCAGGGTTACAAACAAGATAGATTATGTAGGTTTCTTCTCAACCACTTGCCTAATGGGCACTTCCCCAGGCCAATTTTCAGCTTTCAGTGCTGTCACAGTTTAAATGACAATTGCACGGTCATGCAAGACTGTACCCATATAAATTGTCTATAATTTTTTTTCTCACAAATGGAGCTTTCTTTTGGTGCTATTTAATCACCACTGGGTTTTTTATTTTTTGCTAACTGAATAAAAAAAACTCAAATTATGGATTTTTTTTTCATAGGTTGTTATAAAATTTTGCAAACAGGTAATTTTTCTCCTTCACTGATGTGCTCTAATGAAGCTGCACTGATGTGTGCACTGATAGGCTTGACTGATGGGCACTGATGACGTTACACTGAAAGGTGGCACTGATAGGCACTGATGAGGCTCTACTAATTGACGGCACTGATAGGTGCCACTGATAGGTGGCTCTGATGGTCACTGATAGACGGCACTGAAGGGCATTGATAAGTGTCACTGATAGGTGTCACTGATGGGCACTCATAGGTGGCACTGATGAGGAGGCACAGATGGGCACTAATTTGGCAACACTGATAGGCACTGACTGGCAGCTTGATTTTTCAGCACTGGTGGGCACTGATGGCCACATATAGGCAGCACTGGTGGGCAGTGGCACTGTTGAGAAGGCACTGTTAATGAGGACACTGATAATCAGTGTACAGTAGATGTCCCTTTAACACAAGCTGGTTTTCAGCTCTTTTCTCCCCTCCTCACGCTGTCAGTGCGAGGAAAAGAAAGCCGATAACCGACTTTTGTTTACATCCTGATCAGCTGTCATTGGACACAGCTGATCACATGGTAAAGGGCCAATGTGATTGACACTTTGCCTTTTTCTGTGATCAACAGAGTCTGGAGGACTCAGTGATCACAGGAAGATGTCATATGACGGCCTCCTGGCAAAGTAAGCCCACACTGTAGCCGCCTTTAGCTATAGTGTGGTTGGGAGGTGGTTATGTTGAATTTGTATTTAGGTTGGAACAGGTACATTTTTAAGTGTAACTCCAGCCAAAAAAAACATTTTTACATTTTGGATAGCATAGGGAAGGGTTAACACCACTGTAATGTTTGTTTTGCTGTCTGTGCCCCTGTTCAGAAGATTTCACCTCACTTTCTGTCCCTGTGATAACTGGATTTTGTAAATTTTGGGTTGTCATGGAAACACGGATTGGTGATAAAGCTTCAGTGGAGATGCCTTTTCCCCATGATAACTCTTAAAGAAGTGAATATCCCTTCCTGAGGGTAGATTTCCTCTCACTTCTGGTTGTCTCCCTCCGTTTGTAAATATGCGTTGTATGTAAGTCTGATGTATGTAACTCAGGGACTGGCTGTAGTTCTAATTTAATAACTACCTGTTACTACTTTAGTTAGTTTTTTACTTATATTTAGGGATGGGCGAATGGTTCGGCCTGAGCATAAGTTCATATACTGCTATACTGTGCTATTTTGCTTCAATTGTCAGTGTAGAATATTAGTTTAGTGTTAGTCTAGGGATAGTGTGAGTGTAGTGAAGAGGACCATCATTCAGCTTTGCATAGTGTCCAGCTAGAGTAGGGACAGCTCATATCGTTTCAGTGTAGCGTAGTGAGACCGTGTCAGTAATCTTGACATTAGTGTATAGCTAGAGTAGGGACAGTTCAGATAGCGTCAGTGTAGTGAAGGTTGAACACCGTCTATTTGATTGAGTTACTGCCAGTTTAATGCCATTTATTTCTGTGTGCGTTACTGCCAGTTTAACGCCATTTACTTCTGTGTGCGTTACTGCCAGTTTAACACCATATCGTTTTCTGTGCGTTACTGCCAGTTTAATGCCATATCGTTTTGTGTGCATTACTGCCAGTTTAACACCATATAGTTCTGTGCGTCACTGTACGTTTGGACACTGTACGTATATTGCAGTATATTATAGTGTATACGTGGAGTGTGTCTATGTAGTGTGAGTACTCAAATTAAAGTGCACCCAGGGGCGGATCTAGAGTCTAGTCTCGGGAGGGGCACTGTCAGAAAATACCTTTTTTTGCGGGCAATTTGCAAAATCAGTGGGAGCCCCGAGTGTGTCACTGTCCACAATGCCTGCCACCAAATGCGGATTGTCACTTGCCACGTCACCCGCCACATGCTGCGAATTGTCACCTGACACACATTGCGGATTGTCACTTGCCACGTCCCCTGCCACACATTGCGGATTGTCACTTGCCACGTCCCCTGCCACACGTTGCAGATTGTCACTTGCCACGTCACCTGCCACATGTTGTGGATTGTCACTTGCCACGTCACCTGCCACACGTTGTGGATTGTCATTTGCCACGTCACCTGCCACACGTTGCAGATTGTCACTTGCCACGTCGCCTATCACCAGATGCGGATTGTATGCGGATTGTCATTTGCCACGTCACCTGCCACCAGATGCAGATTGTCACCTGCTGTGTCACTTTCCTGCTAAGGCCTGTCCCAGAGTCAGGCAGCAGATTACCAGTCAGGCAGCAGAGAGATGATGTAATCTCTCCGCTGCCCACAGCTGCCTGTACAGTGAGGGCGGAACTGCCGGGATGCAGGGTGGGTGCTGGGTGGTGAGAGATGATATCATCTCTCTGCTCCCCTGCCCGCCGGCTCCCTGATTGGCCAGCAGTCCGCTCACACACGGAGCCGCCCTCTCACCCACCCACTCACCGACCGAGCCTCCCGCGCTTTCACCCGCGGAGCCACCCGCATTGTTACGCACTGTCACCCGCAGAGCCGCCCGCACTGTTACCCGCGGAGCCGCCCGCACTGTCACCTGCGGAGCCGCCCACACTGTCACCCATGGAGCCGCCCGCTCTCACCAGCATTCTCGGAGGGGGCAATTGCCCCGTTGCTGCCCCTGGATCCACCCCTGAGTGCACCAAACACCTCTTTACATTGATTAAAGTGCATCTACGTACAGATTTCAACTTCTTCTTTACATGTGCTTATAAGCATCGCACCCTCCCTCCCAATAATGTCTGGGAGGACAACAAGGAGAGGCAGACGTTCCCTTGGTACGGTATGGGTGCCAGCAACAAATGTGTCCAAGGGCAAAGGTGGACGTGGTGGTCAGTACTCAGACAGGGCATCATTTCCTCTGTTTAATTAGTTTTCCTGTGTTATCCAGCGTGCTTTCAGAACGGGCATTCAGTGCTGCAGGAAGTTTAGTTACTGATCATAGAACACATCTGTTCACAGACTCCGTGGACTGTTTGACTTTTATAAAAATGAATCAGTCCTGGATTACCAGCTATGAAGCCCCTGATGTCGATGTCACTGATTACGTTTTTTTGAATGTGGAATCTCTGCAGGACTTCAAAGCTGCCTAGCTTTGAGGGTGTTCAATCATTTCATCTGGAAGAATGTTTTTGGTATAGGTTTCATGGGCACATATAACACTCAAAGACCAATTTTTCAGCACCTGTTTGACAGGTGCTTATCATTGCAATTTTTTACTGCAAGGCCAATTCTTGATGTAAAAAATAGGGTAGGGTTACGGTGGGAAGGCGCCACCGACACCCAAAGACCAATTTTCACGCACCTGTTACTTCTATCCAAAGTCAAAGTGACACCAGAATGTATCCAAAAAATCTCTAATCTTGTTCCCAGTGCACTACATTGTGGCCTCATCATACACACTGGCTCCCCAGCTGTTGCTGAGCAAAATAAAGGCAGCTTGCAGGGAAAATTTCATTTTTTTGGCTTTATAAATGCAAATATTGCTGCAGCAGATTCTAGACATGGTACATATCTGCCACTTTACAGGTAGACTAAGGGGACCCCCCAGGCACTATATTGGAAGAAATGTTTAATGTTTATGCTTTCACTTTAAAAATCAAAAAAATCACTCATTTAAAAATGATGTTTTTCACAAAAAATGTTTCCTATTGATACATGTCCCCAGGGCAGGACCCGGACCCCTATAACTATTCTATGCCCAATTACTTGCATATAAGCCTTCAAAATGGGCACTTTTGATTTTTGACATTCGGGTCCCATTGACTTTAATGGGGTTCATTATTCGGGTACGAACTTTCGCAGTGTTCCCATCCCTACTTACAGTAAACTAAGGGAAGTTCAGACTCTTTATTAAACTGGTGGAAGAATAAAACACAAACAAGAGTCTGGCAAATGGATTACTTCGTAGGAATTCATTTGTTGTAAGGGTTTGGTACAATGGACTTCTTACAATGTAAATCACAAACCCAGAATTCATGGGCTTTGCATTGTAAGGCTGGTTTGGGGAATAATAGCAATTGTGGTGCCTCTATGTCAGTGCACTGAGCCAGAATAATATCTAGACGATATCTGAAATGTTCTGCAGCATAGCACACTGCAGCACTAAATATCTGCCATTGGATGGTGATGCCTTGAGCCTATGTTAAGTGTTCCTGTTGTGCCAAGAAAATTATGGGAATAGTTGAGGCGAGTGACTGCAGGCATCTTATTAAAATGGTCTGTCTGTGGGTTACTGAGAATGGATGACTGCTGGATGTTTTTTCACAGTTTATATTGCAATACGAGTTGCGAACAAGGCTGGCCATTGCTGTGCAATTGTTGTGAATGCTGTGTAAATCAATATTAAATGGCAGTAGAAATCAAACTGCTCTTGCAATGGAGCAAATTAAAGCGGAGTCCCACTCACTTTTGAGAGGTGGTCTTAAATGAAAGACCGCTTCTTCACCCCTCGTTTTTGGATATTGAAATGTATTATTCGTCGGCGAGCACCCCCGTTGTCTTCTGGGACCTGCGTGTGTCCCAGAAGACAAGCTGGCGATTCACAAAGCGCCGCAGGACTTGCGCTTGTGCAGTCGGAAACCGGCTGTGAAGCCCCAAGTCTCCACTGCCGGTTTCCCTTAGGTGGAATGGCGGTGCCTGCGTCCGATCCGGTGGACGGATCGGCCTGGGGGGCACATCGCAGGCTCCCTGGAAAGGTAAGTGTCCTTATTAAAAGTCAGCAGGTACAGTGTTTGTAGCTGCTGACTTTTGAAAAAAAAAATTTTGCGTCTAGAACACCACTTTAACAGTTATCTCTTTGGTAGAATATTAGTTGACCTCTATAGCTATCTTGTGTTTGACACAAAAAAAAAATCAGGATCCAGGAATATATCTCTGTAAATAGTACTTGACCTGCAGGACCGACCAAGCAATCTGCCCTGCAGGTCAAGCACTTTTGTATGCTATTTTTTTCTTTTTCTTCATTATCATCCTCCCTGGCTGTTCCAAGATGCTGGATGCTGAAGCTGGTGAAACTGCCATTCCTTAGAAATATGATCTATACAATAATTCTGTTTTCATCTTATTCAGCATCATCATGAGCCCTTTGGCCTGGCCCAAACTGACTACTGTGGTGACTCAAGAAAACTGACAGAAGAATAGACTTTTCCAGGTGTATAAAAAAAAAGGTGTAAAGTCTATGGGGCCCATTCACACCAGTGGTGAGTGCGATCTGCTGCGGGTGTCAGTGTATTCCTAACGACACCCCAAACGCAGATCACAAACACAATGGGGTTGATTTACTAAGACTGGCCATACATTATACAATTTCATGTTCAATTTTCTTTTAGATTCACCTTTAACTATGTAGTGCAAGGGCCTGTTTGATTGCATACAAATTGAAAAGTGTTTAGGTTTCACCTAGTATATCTAAAGGAAAATTGAACAAGAAAATTGTATAATGTGTTCCAGGTTTTTTTTTTTAGTGAAAGCTTATTTTGAACCAGCTGAAGTTAGAAGCTGATTGGCTACCATGCACAGCTGCACCAGATTTTTCACTCTCCAGTTGTAGTAAATCAACCCCAACGCATTTGCCTGCACCAGACCACATGGTACCATGTGACCAGGTTGCAGTGCCTTTTTAAAAGTAGTGCATGCACCACTTTTGGTGTGACCCAGTGCGATTTAAATTGCACCGCATTCCTATGCAATTCAGTATGCAGTTAGGTGTGAATCAGCCTTTACAGTTAATTCTATTTAGAACACAACCAGTAGAAAAGCCTGCCCCTGCCAACAAGCTGTAGAGAATTATCCCTGTTCTTTGTGTGTTTTTTCTGCAAGGGTTTGGTATGCCTCCTGCTCAGTCAGACCTATAGCTCTGTAATCAGCAAAGCTCATGTTCCCTGCTGATTAAAGGGCCACTGCTTTCATATAGAGTACAAAAGTCCTTCTCTGTAGCATGCTGGCAGGGGACATGCTTTCCTTCTCAAGTGGTGGCTGATTTCTACAGAAAACAAACTTTAAGTCTTTGCATATCTTTTTTATGCATTTAGATGGTATAAAATCAAAGTTCAACTGGGCTTTCTCATATCTACCTATTTCTTTAAATGTAAACTGAAACCTACTCTGTGTTATTACACTGGATATTGAGTAAAATGGGTCACTTGAAAGGACATACCTAATGGGCTCATCAATAATTTAATGGCACTGGCCTAATAGATTCTGAGAGTTTTAATTCTTATTTATAAGCAGCCAGTAAATGGAGGCTGATACGGAAACTGAGAAGCTCTTAATATTTACTGTTACATTATTAAAGAAAATCCCCACAGTGCAGAAAAATGAAACTTATTGTTACAGTAATATTTAATGATGGGCTCGCATCATGTCAAGGTTATTTTAAATTCCAATACATACAGTATTAGATACAGGTAAAAGGTATTATTGGTTTTTTGAGACTTCATTGTAAAATCTAATGTGTTTCGGAGTCTGTAGGGGAATATTTATAAAGATTAGTGAACTGCATTTTGTTTTGATTCACTTTGCCTATTTCACTACTAAACTTTTTCCAATTTATATAACTTCTGATATGAAACATGTGATATCAAAGGGGCATAACAAATAGTGAGATATAGGTAGATGAACTGAAAAAAAAAACCAGACAAACCTATTAAAATAAAACAAACTAATACTATAACTCTAAGTTCTTTCAGCTTTGTTATAATGTGTTATACCTACAGTATTTTAGGGCGCTAGTTTAATTTTCATCAAAATAAATTTTTCTGAATCTGTGCTGAGGAACTGCCTAGAGCAGCTTTATAAATGAGTGATACTGTTGAAAATAGTATTAGCATCAAACAGTGGGATTGGCCTACACGTTAGCATGGGGGAACTTCATGCTGATTGTTTTGTATTATTGTGTGGGTTTGCACCACCTAATGGCGAGAGGCCTAATTTCTTCAGAATGTCCTGCACACAGAAGGATCACATCTTCTCACCTGCCAGTAAAACCTGTTCTGCCACTGACAACAGAGATATTATGAGGGAGATAGTGCTGTACACTGATCCTCCTCCACCAGCTCTTCCAAACACAGTGTACACTTGACCATGTTCAACACAAATCAAACAGGGAGCTGTCTAGCATTGCAGGTGGCACAGTGAGAAAAGCTACAGCCAGAGACTGGAGAGATTCAGATCTGGACCTTGACATTCTGCCTACGGAACCGCCATCATTGTTTCATTTATGGAACTGGCTGCTCCTCCTTCTTGACACTTCTCACTTAATAAGCTCAAGGGTTAACTGTAATACACACTTTGTTACATAACCCCAAAGGTTAACTTATGATAGTACACATACTCATGTACCCCTCCAATGCATGGACAGCTACGAGGTCTGGTCTCCTCCTGCATAAGACACTTCAGAACCAGGAAACAAGTCATAAAACACATCGCAGCACTAAATATTTCACCTCCACAACACTAAGCATTAACTCTTTCTTAGCAAAATAGTAGGCAGCTGTCTACATGCCAACTATATTGGTTCACCATCAGAACGTACAGCCAAATGTTCTTAAGTGTTGTCCTACATAAGTGAAATCTGCATAATTTGAATATTTTCAGTGCTATTCTGTAACAATATCACTGAAGCCAATTTATTGAGACTGGAACAATGGGGTTAATTTACTAAAGGTAATTAGATTTTGCACTTTTGGTGAAGTTGCACTCTGCAATACAGTTGCTCTAGAGCTTAGTAAATAAGGGGAAGCTATGCTGAATTCCCCCATCCAATCATGGTCATGTATAAATGCTGTTTTTATTATTTTCCTTGCAAGTGATTGGGTATTCTTTGCAAAGTGAAGCCTTACCTCATTTACTAAGCTCTGGAACAAGTGCACTTGCAGAGTGCAACTGTACTCATAAAGTGCACAGTCTATTTGACTTTAGTAAATTCACCCCAATGAGTACTGAAAAAAACATTTCCAAGAAAAAAGCTATTTGACTTCTTGTTTCACTAAGCATATGAATCCTAATCAGATAATATGGCTAAAGGCTCCCCTTCCTCTTTGTGAAGAGCAAACAATGACATAGGTGGACCTTGAAAGTCTAGTGAAGGATGGTCAAGTGATTTCACAGTTTGAATATTTTAACTCAATTATCTGATCACCTCTAATGATTAGCAGAAATAAAATCCAAAGCAGTAATGAGAAAATGCTATACTGTGAAAGAATCTTTCGGTCTGCTATCACAACACACAGGTCTCCTCATTTCTGGTAGCAAAAATTGGTCGAAATGATCAACAATACCTTTCCAAGTGACAATGATGTGGTTTTGATTACATATTTCCTGTGTTAATATTCAGTTGGTTCCCTAAAAGCTGGGAAACAATTGTTGTTGAAAGCTAATTAATTGCCACAAAATGCTTCAGTGTATGACCAGTCTAATGTATGACCAGCCTTATACAATCATATCACATTAAAAGTAAAACTTAGACATTGGGCAGAGCAGTTGTTGTCTTGGTTGGATGAGAGTTTGGGGCCCGTTTACTGCAGGGAAGGACTGTTCAAGTGTATGTAAAGGCAGCATTTTTTTGCTGTCTGTGTCCTTAGGGTTCACACAAGAACGAAAGGTAAGTCTTCCAATTGGGATACCTGTTCTGGTGACAGCTGCATAAGAGTGGGATTACCCTAATTTATAGAGATTTTGTTTCACTTCCTGCTGTATCTCTGGGAAAGGAAGTGGCAAAAAAATATTTGACATACAGTAACTACCCTACTCTATC
Source organism: Lithobates sylvaticus (assembly GCA_028564925.1). Taxonomy (NCBI): domain Eukaryota; kingdom Metazoa; phylum Chordata; class Amphibia; order Anura; family Ranidae; genus Lithobates; species Lithobates sylvaticus. Next base: position 504,003,633 of record CM053026.1, read on the forward strand.
CAAAGCTAAAAAAACATATATCCTATACATAAGCTGTATTTTTTAACAAACAATAACATGTCCTTCTTGGTTGGATTTGACCACAAGAGTGGCTTCAGTTTACTGTACCTGGGCATGCTTTACACAGCCAAATGTAGTTTGGATTGCTTCAAGCAATTGTGCATTTAACTGGTCTTTTACACACATGGACATAGCTTCAATATGACTTGAAAAAACTTAAGTACACCTTTATTATTTTCTTCTCTGGTCTAACAGTTTGAAACGAAACCTAAAAATATGTTCATAACTAGAGAACCTGCCATTAGCTCTACTTTAAAATAAGCCTGGTACACTCCAGTTGGTATGTTGCCATGCTGGGATAATGCTGCTTACTGAGCCACTAAAGTCATCAATCTCCAGGATCCCCACTTATATAAGCTAGAGAATTTTCACAGCAGGTCTAATACGGGTCTGATGCAGCGGGTCTGATGCATAATTATCAAACATTTATAGCAGAAAAAACATGGAGGGAATCACCTTATAAGTCTCAAAGTGTTTATGGCCCTAGCCAAAATTGTATACAAAAAATTGTATAGGGGTGAATTATATTGTATCTATGGATAAAAAGAAAAATGTACAATTACTCAAAGCACAAAATTATTCATGCCACTATTAAGGAGTTTTAAATATATGGAAACATACTTACAAATAGAAATATTTCATGGGCTATTACAACCTAGTTGTATGACATTATAAAAGCATCTTTTCAAATTTATGAGCAGTCTCAGTTAATCTTATTTAATGTTCTGCACTTAGACTAAATTACTGTTTTTAATATTACATTTATTAGTCAAAACACTGGTTACAAAAATGGCTGCACATTGAAGTTGTCCAATGACTTGTGCAAACAAAAGCTGAAGTTTACTCTGTATATATTTTACCTTCTATTGTTCTTCATCCCCTTTATTAATCAATATGCTGATTAAATTTTTTAATGTAACTATTTTATATTGAATATATTCCCTAATTTAGACACAGTAAACTCATAATTTGGTCTGTGTGTTTTTCTATGCAATGCAGGCCGATCATGGCTGGTGAATGCTGCTGGCAGGGTGCATGCTAAAAGCAACACTGCACCCTGGCTCACCACTGCTTTCAAGAGCCCTCATTTCTGATGCAAGCAGTGCACATATCAAAATGCCTTGATGGGCATATCAAAATGCCTTGAGTATTGGTCTAGAGGAGTATGTCTACAGACTACCCCCTAGCTAACCTAAGGGGGAATCTTTTCATATTGTAGCCACCCCAACACCCACACAGGCGTGCCCCTTACTGTATGTGCAGATTCAAAACCCCTGAAATCTAGCCCCCTGGTCCAATGCAGAAATTACCTACCTCTCCACTGGTCGAGAGTTACTCCATCACAAGGTCTTGTGTTTTTATCCAGTGGTTACTGGCTATGGTATCAATGATCTCATTGTGCACCTGGGGCCTGTGTGTCAGGGGGCACAGGTCACCTGACACATGTTCCATTTGAGGGGTCCTCTACTCACCATCAGGTGGGTAGACCTCTTTCCACTAGCCACCACAATCTCTTGGCCCAAATTATTTAAATGTAGCGCTGGGCTCTTTAAAACATTTTCCCAGCAGTGCTGACAAAATAAACATAGAAGGGCCATTTTTTTCTGCTCTCCTGTAATGGATAGCTGCAGGAAGAGAGAGGACTGGACTGTGCCCTGACTAGCTGTTGCTACAGCTAAAGAGGGCCTGCCCCTAGCAACCCTAGGGAAGGAGGACTCCTGATTAGCTGCCTAAGCCAGGCTGGTTCCTAATTGGCTGCGGGACGTTTTTCAGCCCCGCCACCACTGAGAGAAGCAGGAGATCCATGTGGCATCGGAGGAGAAGGCTCTGGGACCCATTTAGAGAGCCCGGGAACCATTCGGGGAAAAGGAGTGCCTGACCAGTACAATATATCCCCAGTAAGTGTTCTGTGAGTAAAGAAACAGAATTGAGAACTTCCTGTGACTGCTATTAAAGAGCCTGGGAGCTGAACTGTGCTGTGTGTGCCCAGGAAGCTTGTGTTACAGGGGTTAGGGTTGCAAGAAGCCACAGGACTGATGTTGTGGCCTGCTTACCACATGCTGTTGCCAGTATCTGTCCTGCCAGGAAAAGTGTGCTGCACCTAAATCACATGCAAACCTTTGTGCAGGGACCAGGCTGAGGGCTGCTGCTATGCTGAACACTACTTAATGCAGTGAGGGAGGAGCTTCCGTTCTGGTGTGTTCCAATTGCTCCCAGTGACCACGTGTTCCAGCTACCTGCTTAAGCTACAGAGAGCTGGCTCAAGAGCTTACCAGCCACAGAGGAACCCATCAGGACTAGAATCAGTTACAAGTGGTGAGAGGCTTCCAGCCACCATTTTGTTTACTTTAGTGAGTACTCCCACACAAGGGTCCCATCGCCAGCAGACTCTCTACATAGTCCCACTGGCCAGTGGTTAGGCAGGGCAACTCTACATTAGGTAGTGGGTAGGCTGTATTGCCTTTGAAAAAGGCCATTTGTACTGCTGTACTGTGTTGGATTATCAATAATTTGCAATTACAAGCCAGTATCGCTCGCTAGCACCTGCCTAGTGCACGTTTGTGCACCAGTTGCTTCCCAGGCGGATGTGGTGAACAAACAGTGACACCCTGTGAATTGTGTCACTTAACAAGGTGCCTACATTGCTATATTGTAAATTGTCATGAATTAACCCATTTTTTTCTAGGGCTTTGCCATTAAATAAAGCCTATTTAAACCTTCAAGGTGTGTCAGTGTTCTCAGGTCCAGGAAAGGGGCGAGTCATCACAGGTGCAGGGCAGAAGAGACCCAATAAAGATACCAGTGCTTCCTGTGGGGGTAGTGCTACATACACCATGTACTTTATATTCAGGATACTGTTCACCAACCACAGTTTAACCTATAAGTTGGCCCCACCCAGCTGCCTGCAGCCTAACTCTGTACTGGCCCATTTTACACACTTTCACTTTCACAAACATCCTCTTGCAATAACACACCCAGTCAGAAGAAAATTTCTTCCTCTTACTTCTTCTTCTTCCAAATATTTGCAAGAGAATAAAGGCACCCCTGATTTAAACCTAGTAAACCCATATCTGCTAGCAGAGTGTTAAGTCCTTGTTCTCCTTAGATTGGTGCTGAATGTCCGGTGTCTCAAGGCCCATAACTAGGGTAGACAACATGGGGGAACTGAACATGGCTCCATTCATCACCCTGTAACCTATTATATTGCTTTTGGCGCTGCCCAAAGTAGAGGTGCAAGCATATACCTGTATCCGAGAACATGGGGTGCAGACTTGTCTTGATACCAATCCAGAGGGTTAGTAAATGTAAAGAGGAAAGGATTGCCACTACTCCCAACTAGCACAGGTGAATAAACAAAAAGGGGTGGCCTTGGCCTACATGTTTCCACCAAACCACACACCCTGATTTATTTCTACCCACCCACCGGGGCTTAGTCATATAGTTTAACCCGGTGGGCAGGGTGAAAGGCATCAGAGCATGTGGTTTGGTGGAGACATGTAGGTTGAGGCCACTACTTATTGTTCACCTGAGCTGTTTGGGGGTACTGGCCACCCTTTCCATTTAGCACCCTGTTATATCCTTCCTTTCCAAGGTACACAATTTCTTCATTACTAGACTCCACCCATCTTATAAATGGGGTTCTGCCAGCAGGGCAGGATTAGCAGGTTACTTCCTGTATAAAAGTTTTTACTAGGAGGGGCAGAGGATTTATGCTGGGAGATAGCATTGAAGGGAAGTATTTGGGCTTGGAGGGGGGGGTGGAAGAATATTTGTTCTATGAGGGAGGGTTGGGTGTAATTTATGATAGAAGGGTGGACTGGGGTGGGGGGGGGGGGGGGGGCAATTTATGGGGCTTTGGAGGGGAAGAGAATTTGTACAAGAGGATTGATTGGGGGGGGGGGGGTGATTTTGCTGGAATGGTAAGAGGATTTAATTGCTTGCAGGGGTAATATTTCAGTTCCTCGACTCCTACTCTCTCCTTGCCCCTACAACGCATCTCCCATGCATTCTGTGCAAAACATTACGGACCCCTGCTCTCTGTTCGTTATGTACTCCTAAACCAAGCACTGACTGCAGCTCTATGTGCTGCATACTCCTGACCTTTGAACTCTTTGCATTACACACCACCACCACCACCACACCATGTGCATTCAACTCCTCTGACTCCTGCACTTTATGTATTGTTAAGGTTTAAATCTGTCCTGTCTGTGAGACTCTTATTGTGGCACAGCAATTACAACATATTTTAAAGGTATATGAAGGCTTGTTTAACCATTCCCTTTAAGCCCATCCCACTGTTAACCCATCATTTACTGGCACATTACTGCTTTCCTTGTGGTGAACCAAAGATGTGGTGCCCAGGTATTTCTCAATTCTTACAATGCCTCTGGGCAGACTGCATTTCCATGCAGTCTGCCCTAGTTAACACCCACATGTGATGCTGAGCCTTGATGAGCGGGCACAGTAATGCTGTGTACACACAAGCGGAATTTCCGACAGAAAAAGTCAGACGGGAGCTTTTCATTGTATATTCCGATCGTGTGTATACCCCATCCGACTTTTTACGTAGAAAATTCTGACAGACCTAGAAAGAGAACATGTTCTAAATTTTCAGACGGAACCAATTCCTATCGGGAAAACCGCTCGTCTGTATGCTGTTCTGATGTACCCAAAAAGACGCATGCTCTGAAGCAAGTACAAGATGCAGCTATTGGCTACTGGCTATTGAACTTCCTTTTTCTTGTCCCGTCGTACACATTGTACGTCACCGCGTTTTTGATGGTCGGACTTTGGTGTGACCGTGTGTATGCAAGATAGCTTGAGAGGAATTCTGTCGGAATTCCATTGGGGAAACCTTCAGAGTTTATTCCGATGGAAAAAACGCTCATGTGTACGTGGTATAAGACTGTGGAGGAAAGGGCTGGGTGAAGCTGGATGTCCTTCAGTCAGGAAATGAGGCAATTTCTATCTAATTTGTTGCAGCCTATCATTCACATTGTGAGAAGCTCACAGTGTGCATAGAAAACAGAGTAACCAATTTCACTACAGGAGAGGAGCCTGTATATCTGTGTCAGACTGAAGGTTTTACTGGAGTTCAGTTTTAAGTATTGATTTTTACTTTTAATCTTCTATCCCCGTTCCCCTACTATTTTATAGTTTCTTGAGCTTAAAGAGGAGCTCCAGGCTCCTTCAGAAGAAAATTAAATGTCAGCAGCTACAAATACTGCTGCTGCTGACTTTTAATATAAGGACACTCACCGTTCCAAGTAAAGCCTTGCAGCCTGTTTCCTACTGTGCATGTGCAAGTCGTGCTGCACCTTGAGAATGGTCTTGTAGTTTTCTGGGACCTTTGATGTGCCCCAGAAAACTGCGGGGGGGAGGAATGGGGGCAAACTTCCAGCTCAGAAGTGGGTACGGCTACCTGTCAAAACCAAAAAAGTGTCAAACGTGGCATTGGAGGGGGGAGGGTGCAAGCAAGCAGAGCTTTTGCTTTTGGGTGGAGCTCCTATTTAAATGTATATACAACTTATTTTTTTTTATTTTTTTTTTAAGAATTTAGAAGAATATTAACCTAGAGTATGTTAGTTTTTTTTGCTGTCTGTATCCTGCTGGGGAGATTCACCCTCACTTTCTCACTATTGGTCCAGGTGATTATTGTCTGTTGTACCAGAAGTAATGTAAAATTGCAAAGTACAAGTAAAAGGTAAAGTCTTCCAATGGGGTACTTGTTTCAGGAAGACTGTCTAAAGCCCCATACACACGTGCGGATTATCCGAGGACCAGGTCCGTCGGATCATGTCCGTCGTACTTTGTCCGATGTTGGTTTTGCGTACACACGGTCAGACAAAGTTGTCGGAAAATCCGATCATTCTGAACGTGGTGACGTTTGTTGCCTACGACGGGACTACGTAGAGGCTAGTAGCCAATAGCTTTGGTCTTGTAATGTGATCTGAGCATGCGTAGCACTTTGTCCGTCGGAATTCGCTACACACGATCGGATTTGGTGTGATCGGACTTTGTTGTCAAAAAATCTATCCAGCAGGAGATAGGACTTTGTCCGTCAGACAATCCGATGGAAACTGTCCGATGGTGCCTACACACGGTCGGAATTTCCGACAACATTGTCTGATAGGACAGAATCCATCGGAAAATCCGACCGTGTGTATGGGGCTTTAGGGGTATTTCCCTCACTTTCAAGAAATTTCTTCCCCTAAAATAGCAGGAGTCTTAACCCTTACCTGCTCAATCCAAAAGCAATAACCATGGGCAGGCTGTGCCAGAGTTCTCTTCATTATTTGAAAGCAGAAGTTATAATGACAGAGAATTGATTCCCCTTGGTTTTTTATACTTAAAGTTGAACTTCACTCAAAAGGGGGAGTTCCACTTCCCTCCTCCATCACATTTGGCACTTTTTAGGGGGGGCAGGTATCAAGTTGCCCCCCCCCCCCTCTATCCCTCGCAGCCTTCTGGGACACATCACAGGTCCCAGAAGACTGCAGGACTATTCACAAAGCGCAGTACAGCTTGTGATGCGCAGGGGTAAATCAGGCTCTGAAGCTGTAAGAATCTGCAGCTTCCCCTTAGTTAAGATGATGGCGCATGGACCCGTAGCAGATTGAAAAATTGACTCAGGTGAGGACAGTGCTGGATCCCTGGACAAGCAAGTGTACTTATATTAAACATCAATAGCTACAGTATTTGTAGCTGCCGATCAGTATTTTTTTGGGAGTAGACTGGAGTTCTTCTTTAATATTGTTTTTTATTTATTTTATTTTTTTAATTGCATGTTATATCTACATAGATGCATATTAGTGTTATTCTAATTTTAAATATTTCAAAACTACAGTTGACAGTAGGGTTGCACCGATACCGATACTAGTTCTTGTACTCATGCAAAATGCTAATCCGATGCATAATCTAATACCTGGGCAGTCGGGGATGATCGGTGCGGCGGTGGGGGGAATTTCAAGCACTGATCTCCTTGTATAGATTCCACTAGGGCTGACAGGCGCTTCTCCTCCTACCCCTCCCGTGGCTTTCAGCTGCTTTATTGAAATCTATACAGGAAGTTTGGTGCTTGTAACTCGCCCCACCACCCCACCGATCACCCCTGACTGTCTTCATCCGGCCCCCCTCTGTGTCCTCCTCAATTTCCTCCTCCAGTCCTCCTCCATGTCCTCATCCGTGCTCCTAAAGCCCCCCTCAGTGTCCTCCTCCGTGCTCCTAAGGTCCCCCTCCATGTCCTCCTCCGGTCCCCCTCTCTCCTCCTCCGGTCCCCCTCTGTGCTCCTCCGCCGCCCTCTGTCCTCTTCCAGCCTCTTCAGATTACTGACTCTGTCCATTCATAACTGAGCATCGTAAACTGTGTAAACTGTCTCCTGTCCATTTATCTTCAGTGCAGCTGAGGCTGCAGAGAAAGGGACTGGGGAATCTGTGTCCTCAGTCCCTATCCCTATCTCAAAGGGGAGATTTATTTTTTATCAACAGGATTCAGTCATTAACAATTTTAAGACTATGCGCTAAACTGTGCTAAACCATTTAAGACTATACGCTAAACCTTTGGGATAACGCCCTAAAGATCCTACATCAGTGGTATATAACTCTCTTTAGACTATCCAAATTATTTACAGATACTTCAGCATCAAATTTGTGACAGTGTGGAAAAATAGGTAATTTGATGCATATATTATGGGATTGTAATAGGCTGACACCATTTCAAGTGATTTAAGTCCAGAAAAAGGCTTATCTTCTCAGTCCACAAGAGGAAATTAGGAGCCAAGCGTTTTTCTAGCAGATCAACTTCCAGGGTCTTTAAAGGGACAACATTTTGGGAAGATTGCGCTTATTGCAGAGATGTACTAAATGTGTTTTTTTTTGTCCTGGCTTTTTAATACTGCAGTATAAATCCCAACCTAAACTGTTTTAAAATGTTTTCTGTCCTGAGGAGGAAACTGCATGCAGCCCCAAAACCCTTGTTTGATATACCTGGTTTACAGCAATAATTCACTCATTGGAAAACAAACCTCAGCAACACTGGACTACAGCACATATTCAGTTAGAGAAACTAAGATTTTCAGTGACCTGGTTCTTTTTTCATTCCTAATGTTTTACTTGCCTTTATCTGGACTGAAGTTTCTATCCTCGATTATCCTCCACAATTTATTAAACACAGCAAGTATTGCTTAGCGAATGTTTTATTTTATGCAGTGCATCTAAATGAAGAGAGATGTTTAGGATGAGAAAATAAATCCAATCTGAGTTGAAATTCAGTAGGTGTAAATGTGTGTGATTAAAATGCAGTATATGCACATGGGTTGAGCGAACCCGAACTGTAAAGTTCGGGTCCGTACCGGACTTTTGGGTGTCCGGGACCCGGACCCGAACCGAACTATTGGCTGTAAGTTCGGGTTCGGGTCCGGTGTTCGGCGCTGTATTGGCGCCTTTTTCACAGCTTTAGGCCAGCCAATGGATGATCGTTTTACTTGTGTGCCCTAGAAGCCATCACAGCCATGCCTACTAATGGCATGGCTGTGATTGGCCAGTGCAGCATGTGACCCAGCCTCTATATATAGCCCACACACAGCACACAGCGTCATTCTGTTAGACACACACTGTTAGGCAGGGTCCTGTGCTGCAGATAGATAGAAGATTTTAGGAGTTAGTGTGCTAAAGTCAGTCCACATTCCTGGAATTTTATTCTAATTAGTTAGCTCAGTGAGCGATCTAGATAGCTAGAGTAGGGAGGGAGTTTCTTTATTTTGCAAAAGAAAGAGGCAGACATAATTATTGAAGAGATTCCTAAATCAATTGTACCCTGGCTGGGGTGCAGTGCACAGTCACAGTAACAGTGCCATGAGGCCAGTGCCAGACAAAATCTAAACGTTTTACCTTCAAGCTCAGTGCAACATTACTGCACTGCATATACTAAGAGATACACCACAGTCTGTGTGTATTCTGCTATTGGAAAAACATTGCATAAAAATTGAATTTTGCTTTTTATTTTTTTTTTTCCCAATAGCATTTTCTGCGTGTTCCTACATACACGCTGTAGATACTGTCCTACACTGTCCTACACGAAATTCAACTACACGTCTGATATTGCAAAAACATTGCAAAAAAAATATAATTTTGCAGTTTTTTTTTTTCTTCCCAATAGCATTTTATGCGTTTTCATAAACGCTGTAGATACTATCCGTGTAGTCTGATATTGCAAAAACATTGCAAAAAAAAAAATTTTTGCAGTGATTTTTTTTCTTCCCAATAGCATTTTCTGCGTTTTCATAAACGCTTTACATACTATGCGTGTAGTCTGATATTGCAAAAACATTGCAAAAAAATAAAATTTTGCAGTGTTTTTTTTTTCTTCCCAATAGCATTTTCTGCGTTTTCATAAACGCTTTACATACTATCCGTGTAGTCTGATATTGCAAAAACATTGCAAAAAAATAAAATTTTGCGGTGTTTTTTTTTTCTTCCCAATAGCATTTTCTGCGTTTTCATAAACGCTTTACATACTATCCGTGTAGTCTGATATTGCAAAAACATTGCAAAAAAATAAAATTTTGCAGTGTTTTTTTTTCTTCCCAATAGCATTTTCTGCGTTTTCATAAACGCTTTACATACTATCCGTGTAGTCTGATATTGCAAAAACATTGCAAAAAAATAAAATTTTGCAGTGTTTTTTTTTCCTCCCAATAGCATTTTCTGCGTTTTCATAAACGCTTTACATACTATCCGTGTAGTCTGATATTGCAAAAAACATTGCAAAAAAATAAAATTTTGCAGTGTTTTTTTTTCTTCCCAATAGCATTTTCTGCGTTTTCATAAACGCTTTACATACTATCCGTGTAGTCTGATATTGCAAAAACATTGCAAAAAAATTAAATTTTGCAGTGTTTTTTTTTCTTCCCAATAGCATTTTCTGCGTTTTCATAAACGCTTTACATACTATCCGTGTAGTCTGATATTGCAAAAACATTGCAAAAAAATAAAATTTTGCGGTGTTTTTTTTTTTCCCAATAGCATTTTATGCGTTTTCATAAACGCTTTACATACTATCCGTGTAGTCTGATATTGCAAAAACATTGCAAAAAAATAAAATTTTGCAGTGATTTTTTTTCTTCCCAATAGCATTTTCTGCGTTTTCATAAACGCTTTACATACTATCCGTGTAGTTTGATATTGCAAAAACATAAAATTTTGCAGTGTTTTTTTTTTCTTCCCAATAGCATTTTCTGCGTTTTCATAAACGCTTTACGTGTACGTGTATTCTGCTATATACAAAAACACCCATTTAGGGCGAGATCATAAATTTTGAAAATATGAGGAGATCATCAAAAAGGGGACGTGGCCCGGGTCGTGGTGCTGCTGGTGGCGCTCCTGTTGCAGGGAGAGGACGTGGTCGATCTGTGCCAGCTACACGCACTAGTGAAACACCTTCCTCAGGTGCGAGTAGGCGACAGAGCCTGCAGCAGTATTTTGGCGCGCCTAATGAGGCTGTACGAATGTCGAGGCCAGGACAAGTACAGGCGATAGTAGATTGGGTTGCTGCTGACAGTGCCTCCGGTTCCTTCACATTGTCTCCCACCCAGTCTCCTGATGAAAGTTCAGATTTGGCACCTGCAGCCGATGTCCATCAGTCTTTCACCTCACCCCCTTGCAAATCAGCCAATCAGTCTGAGCCCCAAATCATGCAGCAGTCTCTTCTGCTTTTTGATGACTCTGTTAGCAGGGTTTCCCAGGGCCATCCACCTAGCCCTGCCTCAGAAGTGGAAGAGATTGTGTGCACCGATGCCCAACCACTTATGTTTCATGATGAGTACATGGGAGGACCAACGCAGCACGTCTCGGATGATGACGAAACACAGGTGCCAACTGCTGCTGCTTTCGCCATTGTGCAGACTGACAAGGAGGGCAGGGGTGAATTTTGGGTGGAAGATGATGTGGAGGACGATGAGGTCCTTGACCCCACATGGAATCAACGTCATGCAGGTGACCAGTGTAGTTCAGAGGAAGAGGCGGTGATCGCACAGAGCCACCAGCACAGCAGAAGAGGGAGCAGGGTGCAAAAGCGGAGCGTCCGTCCCCTAGACAGTACGTCTGCTACTGCCCAACGCAGCAAGGGACCGAGCACACCAAAGCCAGGTCCAAGGAGTTCCCTAGCGTGGCAGTTCTTCAGACAATGTCCTGATGACAAGACACGAGTGGTTTGCACGCTGTGCAATCAGAGCTTGAAGCGAGGCATAAACGTTCTCAACCTGAGCACAACCTGCATGACCAGGCATCTAAGTGCAAAGCACGAGATGCAGTGGAGTAGACACCGCAAAAACCAAGAAAGGTCTCTGGCTCCTCCTGCTTCCTCTTCTGCTGCAGTCTCGGCCTCTTCATCCACCTCTGTAGTGACAGTGACACCTGCCAACCCACAAACAGAGGATCTGCCAGCAACACTACCACCTGGGTCACCAACCATCTCCACAATGTCCCATGGAAGCTTTCAGCTCTCTATTTCCCAAACACTGGAGCGGAAGAGGAAGTACCCCCCTAGCCACCCGCGATCCCTGGCCCTGAATGCCAGCATTTTAAAATTGCTCGCCTTTGAAATGCTGTCATTCCGTCTGGTGGAGACGCAGAATTTTCAAAGGCTGATGTCATTGGCTGTCCCACAGTACGTCGTGCCCAGCCGCCACTACTTTTCCAGACGAGCTATCCCTTCCCTGCACAACCAAGTGGGGGACAAAATCAGGTGTGCACCGCGCAACGCCATCTGTGGCAAGGTCCACCTAACTACGGATGCGTGGACCAGTAAGCACGGTCAGGGACGTTATATCTCCCTAACAGCACACTGGGTAAATGTAGTGGCGGCTGGGCCTGAGGCGGATAGCACTTTGGCGCATGTCCTTCCACCACCGAGGATTGCAGGGCACTTCAGTTTGCCTCCTGTTTCTAACTCCTCCTACTCCGCCTCCTCATCCTCTACCGCCTCCTCATCCGGTCAGCGTAACACCTTCACCACCAACTTCAGCACAGCCAGGGCTAAACGACAGCAGGCAGTTTTAAAACTTTCCTGTTTGGGGGAAAAACCCCACACCGCGCAGGAGTTGTGGAGGGACATGGAACAACAGACCGATGAGTGGTTGGTGGCAGTGAGCCTCAAGCCCGGCCTGGTGGTGTGCGATAATGGGCGAAATCTTGTAGCACCTCTGGGCCTTGCCGGTTTGACGCACATCCCTTGCCTGGCGCATGTGCTGAACTTGGTGGTCCAGAGGTTCCTGAAGAATTACCCCGATATGCCAGAGCTGCTACAGAAAGTGCGGGCCGTCTGTGCGCACTTTCGGCGTTCTCACCCTGCTGCTGCTCGCCTGTCAGCGCTGCAGCGTAAATTCGGCCTTCCCGCTCACCGCCTCATATGTGACGTGCCCACAAGGTGGAACTCCACCTTGCACATGCTTGCCAGACTGTGCGAGCAGCAGCAGGCGATAGTGGAGTTTCAGCTGCAGCACGCACGCGTGAGTCGCTCTGCGGAACAGCACCACTTCACCGCCAATAACTGGGCCTCCATGCGAGACCTGTTTGCCTTGTTGCGCTGTTTCGAGTACTCCACCAACATGGCCAGTGCCGATGACGCCGTTCTCAGCGTTACTATCCCAGTTCTATGCCTCCTTGAAAAAACTCTTAAGGCGATGATGGAAGAGGATGTGGCACAGGATGAGGAAGAGGGTTCATTTCCAAGGCTTTCAGGGCAGTCATTTACAAGTGGCTACGAGGCTGGGTTCCTGCACCAACAAGCGCCAGGTACACAATTGTCTGGCAGCAAGGGCACAGTTCTGGAGGATGACGAGGTGGAGGATGAGGAGGAGATGGAGGAGGAGGAGGAACCATGTTCACAGCAGGGTGGCACCCAGACCAGCTCATGTCCATCACTGGTGCGTGGCTGGGGGGATACAGAGACACAGACGATACACCTCCCACAGAGGACAGCTTTTCCTTGCCTCTGGGCAGCCTGGCACACATGAGCGATTACATGCTGCAGTGTCTCCGCAACGACCGCCGAGTTGCGCACATTTTAACTGGTGCTGATTATTGGGTGGCCACCCTGCTGGATCCCCGTTACAAGGACAACGTGCCATCCTTAATTACCTCACTGGAGCGTGATCGTAAGATGCGCGAGTACACGCGCACGCTGGTAGACGCGCTGCTGGTGGCATTCCCACTTGGAAGCGGGGGTACGGTGGAAGCACAAGGCGAAGGCAGAGGAGGAGGAAGAGGTCGCCAACACAGCCGGGGCACCGCCAGCACCTCGCAAGGCAGGGTTAGCATAGCCGGAATGTGGAAAAGCTTTGTCGGCACGCCACAACAACCAGCACCACCAGCTGAGATGGAACGTCTTAGCAGGAGGCAGCATTTCACCAACATGGTGGAGCAGTATGTGTGCACACGCGTACACGTACTGCATGACGGGTCTGCCCCCTTCAACTTCTGGGTCTCCAAATTGGGCACATGGCCTGAGCTTGCCCTTTACGCCTTGGAGGTGCTGGCCTGCCCTGCCGCCAGTGTATTATCTGAACGTGTATTTAGCACGGCAGGGGGCGTTATCACAGACAAGCGCAGCCACCTGTCCAGAGCCAATGTGGACAAGCTCACGTTCATTAAAATGAACCAGGCATGGATCCCACAGGACTTGTCCGTACCTTGTGCAGAATAGACACATATACCGGTGTTCTGACGAAAACTGTCTTGCTATCGGATAGTGTCCGGCCACTTACTGCGCAGGTGCAGTGCTTGCGCAGTACGGAGGACAAGGAGATTCACAAAATCTCCAAAGATGAACGTCGCCTGCGCAGTGAGTGCAGGTTCAAGCCCGACCATCCAAGTGGACATACGGTAGCACATAGTAACAGGGCCCCTCACGGGCTCGCTTGGCTAGGCTTCAACCTCGGATGATGTGGCTTGAACCTGGAGTCACCGCGCATCGTCTTCGGAGAGTTTCAAAATCCCCTTGTCCTACGTACTGAGCAAGCGCAGTACAGGGCGGACACTATGCGACGGGGGACAGAATTCGACACATCATTCACCACTAGCCTTACCCAGCCATTGTTGTATTTTTGAACCAGTGTTGGCTACCTCGTCCTCCTCCACCGCCGCTTCCACCTACACCGCCACATCCACCGCCACCTTAACCTCCTACTCCATTTGAATTTCGTCCTCCTAGGTCAAGATTATAATTTTTTCATTTTTTTTTTTCATTTCCAAGTATTTTATTTTCCCACTATCTTATCCATTAAATTGAATAATTTTTTCCAGAAAGTGCGTATTCTGGGGTATTCCCACCATATGTGCGGCATCGTGCCGTTGAGTTTCTGAGGTTCTTAATGACTTCCTGTACCTCTTCTGCTGAGAAGGGGGCCTCCAGCATTTTTTTTTATTTTTAATTTTTTTTATGTTTTTTAAGTTATTTCCCTATCCACATTTGTTTGCAGATAACTTGCCATGCTCTTAACAACATTTTGTTGCCATTTGCAGCCCTATCCATTACCTTTTTACAGCCGAACCCGAACATCCAGGTGTCCGCTCAACTCTAGTTGCCAGCAATACAGTACCATTTAAATGTCTTTTTTTTTCTTTATAAATGTCAGTTTTGCTGCAGCAGGTTCTATAAAAGGTACAGATGCACCACTTTTACAGGCAGACTAATGCCGCGTACACACGTACTTTTGCCGGCGGACCTAAGTCCAGCGGACAATCCGCTGGACTTTCCAGCTGGCCTCGCCGGACTTTCCGAGCGTGTGACTTGCCCACACACGCACGGACTTCACCGGCGGATAATCCGCCGGCCAAAAGTCCGCGGGACTTTTGAAAATGAACAGACTTGCCCACACACGGAGCAGTCCGTTCATTTAGAACGTAACTCCATGTTACGTAGCTAGCGTAGGCAGTAAATGCCGCCGCGCTAGCTCCGTGACCTGGCATGGATTTAAAGGGACTCCCCATGCCGAACAAACGGCGTGGGGGTTCCCCCCAAATCCATGTCAGACCCTTATCCGAGCACGCAGCCTGGCCGGCCAGGAAAGGGGTGGGGAGAAACGAGCGCCCCCCCCCTCCTGAGCCGTACCAGGCCGCGTGCCCTCAACATGGGGGGTGCCCTGGGGAAAGGGGGGCCATGCGGCCCCCCCACCCCAAAGCACCTTGTCCCCATGTTGATGAGGACAAGGGCCTCTTCCCGACAACCCTGGCCGTGAACCCTGGCCGTGAATGGGTAGGGGTACGATGTACCCCTACCCATTCACCTAAGGTGTAAAATGTAAAGTACAAAAACACCCACACTTTTGAAAAAATATTTTATTGCACTGCTCCGGGGGTCTTCTTCCGTCTTGGGGGTCTTCTCGCCGGACTCCTCCGCCATTTACCAAGCTCTTTTAGCGAGCCTAGAAGTCCGGCTACCTTCTTCGTCGTCGCCGCCGTCATCTGGGGGTCTCGATCCGCCTTCGGGGGTCTTCCGGGGGTCTCTTCTGTTCTTGCGGCGGTCGTCGTCTTCCGCGACTCCGGCGCCTTCTTCTTCTTCTTGTTCTTGTTCTTGTTCTTCTTCTTCTTCCGATGTTGACACGTCGCTGTCTCTGCCCGGAATGCCAGAGCCGCGCTGCGCTGGGACTTATATAGGGACATGGGGACAGAGTCACATGCTCATGTCACATGGTGACCCCGCCCCCCTGTGATGTCACAGTCCCAGCATCCTCCGGGACTGTGACATCACAAGGGGGCGGGGTCACCATGTGACATGAGCATGTGACCCTGTCCCCATGTCCCTATATAAGTCCCAGCGCAGTGCGGCTCTGGCATTCCGGGCAGAGACAGCGACGTGTCAACATCGGAAGAAGAAGAAGAACAAGAACCAGAACAAGAACAAGAAGAAGAAGAAGGCGCCGGCGGCGCGGAAGACGACGACCACCGCAAGAACAGAAGAGACCCCCGGAAGACCCCGGAAGACCCCCGAAGGCGGATCGAGACCCCCAGACGATGGCGGCGACGACGAAGAAGGTAGCCGGACTTCTCCGCTCGGTAAAAGAGCTTGGTAAATGGCGGAGGAGTCCGGCGAGAAGACCCCCAAGACGGAAGAAGACCCCCGGAGCAGTGCAATAAAATATTTTTTCAAAAGTGTGGGTGTTTTTGTACTTTACATTTTACACCTTAGGTGAATTGGTAGGGGTACATCGTACCCCATACTCATTCACATAGGGTGGGGGGCCGGGATCTGAGGGCCCCCTTATTAAAGGGGGCTCCGAGATTCCAAAAAGCCCCCGCCCGCAGACCCCGACAACCAACGGCCAGGGTTGTCGGGAAGAGGCCCTTGTCCTCATCAACATGGGGACAAGGTGCTTTGGGGTGGGGGGGCCGCACGGCCCCCCTTTCCCCAGGGCACCCCCCATGTTGAGGGCACGCGGCCTGGTACGGCTCAGGAGGGGGGGGGGGGGGCGCCCGTTCGTCCCCACCCCTTTCCTGGCCGGCCAGGCTGCGTGCTCGGATAAGGGTCTGACATGGATTTGGGGGGGACCCCCACGCCGTTTGTTCGGCGTGGGGAGTCCCTTTAAATCCATGCCAGCTTACGGAGCTAGCGCGGCGGCATTTACTGCCTACGCTAGCTACGTAACCTGAAGTCACGTGCTAAATGAACGGACTTGCCGATGAGCGGCAAGTCCGTTCATTTCAAAAGTCTGGCGGACTAGCCTACTAACGGCGGGATTGTCCGCCGGACTGCCAAGTCCAGCGGATAATTTTAAAACCAAACTTAAAACTTTGGTCCGCCGGACTTTGGCGCCAAAAAGTCCGCCGGGGCCCACACACGAGGGGATTATCCGCTGGACTTGGGTTCAGAGGATAATCCCGCGGGATAGTCCCTTCGTGTGTACGCGGCATAAGGCTACCCTCCAGACACTATATTTAAAGGAATGTTTCATTTTTATAGTTTCACTTTAAGCATCATTAAAATGACTGCTCCAGTAAAAACCATTGTTTTAAAAAAATACCCATACCCTTTTTATGGCCATATAAGCCTTCAAAATGGGGACTTTTGATTTTTCAAGTTCGGGTCCCATAGATTTTAATAGGGTTTGGGTCTGAACTTGTGCGGTGTCTGAGAGTTCTGGCACAAATAGAACCGGAGGGACATTTGGCCCAACTCTATTGGCCAGTGATTAGTGATGCTGTAACATGTCCATATTTTATTTAACCACCTCAATACGGGACACTTTTACCCCCTTCCTGCCCAGGTACATTTTCAGCGCTGTTACAATTTGAATGGCAATTCACACAAATACATGTGGTCCAGCAAGCATGGTCAGGAACGCTATATTTCATTGACAGCTCACTGGGTAACTCTGCTTGCAACTCGGAAAGATGCAGGATGGGGCTTAGTGCTGCAGCTTGTTTTGCCGCCACTTCTCCATAAGCTGGTGGTGATGATGGCATATTTATAAGCTCCACCCCTCCTCCTCTTCCTCCGTGCCCTCCTTTGCTGAATTGTCCTACGAATTGTCCTATGAACCACCAACACCCCCGGCATCCAATTTATACCCAGCATGCTTTTTGGCGCTGCCCAAAGAAGATGTGCAAGCATATACATAGATATCTCCAGAAAAATGGGGTTCAAGAAGTTGTGGTGGATACCAATCCAGGGTTAGTAAATGTAAACGAGGAAAGGATTCTGCCAACCTACTCCCACTAGCACATGGTGAATCAAACAAAAGGGGTGGCCCCTTTCGGCCTACATGTTTCCAGCCACCCAAACACAAACAGTACCCACACACCCCCAAAGGTGAAATCCACCAAACCACACACCCTGATTTATTTCTACCCACCCACCGGGGCTTAGTCATATAGTTTAACCCGGTGGGCAGGGTGAAAGGCATCAGAGCATGTGGTTTGGTGGAGACATGTAGGTTGAGGCCACTACTTATTGTTCAAAAATAGCTGCGCTGGAAATTTACACACACTGAAAACCAATCGTGAGAAAATACGTGAAAATAGGTTCAACCTTAAATTAATGATGTGTGCGTAATGTTGCACCTATTGGGCAACCACTAGATGCAATCTGATTGGCCCAGACAGCCACTTCTAAGATTGCACCACCCAAATAATATATAGTCAACCAATTACAGTGCTTGTAAACATGTGACCGTGAACAAAGCCTCATGCAATATCATCTAAGAAAATTTTCTTTAAAACTTGTGTGTAAAAATAAATAAAAATAAAAAATATTGATGGAGAAAATTGTATATAAATAACAATAGATTAAATTATCATGCAAGGAAGTCCACACTGGGTATTGTAATCCTGTTGCTATTGTTCTCGTGGTGTTCCTATACTTGACACCCTCGGAAAGGAGTGATTAGAAAGAAGAGAAGGATCCTCCACCAAATAAAAAGACTGCCGCTTACCAGCTGCTTTGATCTCTGTGTTAGAGAGATCAAAAGGGCCTGTGGCTTATCCCCCTGCCAGGGTCTCTATCCGGGGTCTTCCAAGTATCTCTCACAGCATATGGGTACACTTAAAGGTCCTGTCTAGGTATTCCTTGCTCTCTTCCACAAACGTTTACATGTAAAACAAACGGGTATCCATAGCGCAATACTGTTTTAAAATTTTATTCACATGTAAAAAAAACATATCGCATACCGCTTCCTGGATGGACGGGGAATGGAGGTGACGTCAGCACGCCGCTCACCAAGGGTGAGCGGCGTGCTGACGTCACCTCCATTCCCGTCCATCCAGGAAGCGACGGGCAGCGAGAGAGAGAGAGCCGGCCGGCTCGAGATTGCTTTTAACACTTGCCTATTGACTGCATACCAAATGTAAGTGCGATATGGTTTTTTTACATGTGAATAAAATTTTAAAGCAGTATTGCGATATGGATACCCGTTTGTTTTACATGTAAACGTTTGTGGAGGAGAGCAAGGAATACCTAGACAGGACCTTTTAAGTGTACCCATATGCTGTGAGAGATACTTGGAAGACCCCGGATAGAGACCCTGGCAGGGGGATAAGCTACAGGCCCTTTTGATCTCTCTAACACAGAGATCAAAGCAGCTGGTAAGCGGCAGTCTTTTTATTTGGTGGAGGATCCTTCTCTTCTTTCTAATCACTCCTTTCCGAGGGTGTCAAGTATAGGAACACCACGAGAACACTAGCAACAGGATTACAATACCCAGTGTGGACTTCCTTGCATGATAATTTAATCTATTGTTATTTATATACAATTTTCTCCATCAATATTTTTTATTTTTATTTATTTTTTCACACAAGTTTTAAAGAAAATTTTCTTAGATGATATTGCATGAGGCTTTGTTCACGGTCACATGTTTACAAGCACTGTAATTGGTTGACTATATATTATTTGGGTGGTGCAATCTTAGAAGTGGCTGTCTGGGCCAATCAGATTGCATCTAGTGGTTGCCCAATAGGTGCAACATTACGCACACATCATTAATTTAAGGTTGAACCTATTTTCACGTATTTTCTCACGATTGGTTTTCAGTGTGTGTAAATTTCCAGCGCAGCTATTTTTTTTGCATTGTATTTTGTGTGTGTATCTCACCTCAAGTTGCGGCAGGAAGTTTAGTTTATTTCATTTATTTTATTTATGGGACTAGCTTTTTTTGTGTATATACACATCAATTGGGTAACACATTTAGACTATCCACTTATTTTATGAGCCAGACAGCGCTGTTACTCTAACATACAGACACTACTTATTGTTCACCTGAGCTGTTTGGGGGTACTGGCCACCCTTTCCATTTAGCACCCTGTTATATCCTTCCTTTCCAAGGTACACAATTTCTTCATTACTAGACTCCACCCATCTTATAAATGGGGTTCTGCCAGCAGGGCAGGATTAGCAGGTTACTTCCTGTATAAAAGTTTTTACTAGGAGGGGCAGAGGATTTATGCTGGGTGATAGCATTGAAGGGAAGTATTTGGGCTTGGAGGGGGGGGTGGAAGAATATTTGTTCTATGAGGGAGGGTTGGGTGTAATTTATGATAGAAGGGTGGACTGGGGTGGGGGGGGGGCAATTTATGGGGCTTTGGAGGGGAAGAGAATTTGTACAAGAGGATTGATTGGGGGGGGGGGTGATTGTGCTGGAATGGTAAGAGGATTTAATTGCTTGCAGGGGTAATATTTCAGTTCCTCGACTCCTACTCTCTCCTTGCCCCTACAACATGCATCTCCCATGCATTCTGTGCAAAATATTACGGACCCCTGCTCTCTGTTCGTTATGTACTCCTAAACCAAGCACTGACTGCAGCTCTATGTGCTGCATACTCCTGACCTTTGAACTCTTTGCATTACACACCACCACCACCACCACACCATGTGCATTCAACTCCTCTGACTCCTGCACTTTATGTATTGTTAAGGTTTAAATCTGTCCTGTCTGTGAGACTCTTATTGTGGCACAGCAATTACAACATATTTTAAAGGTATATGAAGGCTTGTTTAACCATTCCCTTTAAGCCCATCCCACTGTTAACCCATCATTTACTGGCACATTACTGCTTTCCTTGTGGTGAACCAAAGATGTGGTGCCCAGGTATTTCTCAATCCTTACAATGCCTCTGGGCAGACTGCATTTCCATGCAGTCTGCCCTAGTTAACACCCACATGTGATGCTGAGCCTTGATGAGCGGGCACAGTAATGCTGTGTACACACAAGCGGAATTTCCGACAGAAAAAGTCAGACGGGAGCTTTTCATTGTATATTCCGATCGTGTGTATACCCCATCGGACTTTTTACGTAGAAAATTCTGACAGACCTAGAAAGAGAACATGTTCTAAATTTTCAGACGGAACCAATTCCTATCGGGAAAACCGCTCGTCTGTATGCTGTTCTGATGTACCCAAAAAGACGCATGCTCTGAAGCAAGTACAAGATGCAGCTATTGGCTACTGGCTATTGAACTTCCTTTTTCTTGTCCCGTCGTACACATTGTACGTCACCGCGTTTTTGATGGTCGGACTTTGGTGTGACCGTGTGTATGCAAGATAGCTTGAGAGGAATTCTGTCGGAATTCCATTGGGGAAACCTTCAGAGTTTATTCCGATGGAAAAAACGCTCATGTGTACGTGGTATAAGACTGTGGAGGAAAGGGCTGGGTGAAGCTGGATGTCCTTCAGTCAGGAAATGAGGCAATTTCTATCTAATTTGTTGCAGCCTATCATTCACATTGTGAGAAGCTCACAGTGTGCATAGAAAACAGAGTAACCAATTTCACTACAGGAGAGGAGCCTGTATATCTGTGTCAGACTGAAGGTTTTACTGTTCAGTTTTAAGTATTGATTTTTACTTTTAATCTTCTATCCCCGTTCCCCTACTATTTTATAGTTTCTTGAGCTTAAAGAGGAGCTCCAGGCTCCTTCAGAAGAAAATTAAATGTCAGCAGCTACAAATACTGCTGCTGCTGACTTTTAATATAAGGACACTCACCGTTCCAAGTAAAGCCTTGCAGCCTGTTTCCTACTGTGCATGTGCAAGTCGTGCTGCACCTTGAGAATGGTCTTGTAGTTTTCTGGGACCTTTGATGTGCCCCAGAAAACTGCGGGGGGGAGGAATGGGGGCAAACTTCCAGCTCAGAAGTGGGTACGGCTACCTGTCAAAACCAAAAAAGTGTCAAACGTGGCATTGGAGGGGGGAGGGTGCAAGCAAGCAGAGCTTTTGCTTTTGGGTGGAGCTCCTATTTAAATGTATATACAACTTATTTTTTTTTATTTTTTTTTTAAGAATTTAGAAGAATATTAACCTAGAGTATGTTAGTTTTTTTTGCTGTCTGTATCCTGCTGGGGAGATTCACCCTCACTTTCTCACTATTGGTCCAGGTGATTATTGTCTGTTGTACCAGAAGTAATGTAAAATTGCAAAGTACAAGTAAAAGGTAAAGTCTTCCAATGGGGTACTTGTTTCAGGAAGACTGTCTAAAGCCCCATACACACGTGCGGATTATCCGAGGACCAGGTCCGTCGGATCATGTCCGTCGTACTTTGTCCGATGTTGGTTTTGCGTACACACGGTCAGACAAAGTTGTCGGAAAATCCGATCATTCTGAACGTGGTGACGTTTGTTGCCTACGACGGGACTACGTAGAGGCTAGTAGCCAATAGCTTTGGTCTTGTAATGTGATCTGAGCATGCGTAGCACTTTGTCCGTCGGAATTCGCTACACACGATCGGATTTGGTGTGATCGGACTTTGTTGTCAAAAAATCTATCCAGCAGGAGATAGGACTTTGTCCGTCAGACAATCCGATGGAAACTGTCCGATGGTGCCTACACACGGTCGGAATTTCCGACAACATTGTCTGATAGGACAGAATCCATCGGAAAATCCGACCGTGTGTATGGGGCTTTAGGGGGATTTCCCTCACTTTCAAGAAATTTCTTCCCCTAAAATAGCAGGAGTCTTAACCCTTACCTGCTCAATCCAAAAGCAATAACCATGGGCAGGCTGTGCCAGAGTTCTCTTCATTATTTGAAAGCAGAAGTTATAATGACAGAGAATTGATTCCCCTTGGTTTTTTATACTTAAAGTTGAACTTCACTCAAAAGGGGGAGTTCCACTTCCCTCCTCCATCACATTTGGCACTTTTTAGGGGGGGCAGGTATCAAGTTGCCCCCCCCCCCCCTCTATCCCTCGCAGCCTTCTGGGACACATCACAGGTCCCAGAAGACTGCAGGACTATTCACAAAGCGCAGTACAGCTTGTGATACGCAGGGGTAAATCAGGCTCTGAAGCTGTAAGAATCTGCAGCTTCCCCTTAGTTAAGATGATGGCGCATGGACCCGTAGCAGATTGAAAAATTGACTCAGGTGAGGACAGTGCTGGATCCCTGGACAAGCAAGTGTACTTATATTAAACATCAATAGCTACAGTATTTGTAGCTGCCGATCAGTATTTTTTTGGGAGTAGACTGGAGTTCTTCTTTAATATTGTTTTTTATTTATTTTATTTTTTTAATTGCATGTTATATCTACATAGATGCATATTAGTGTTATTCTAATTTTAAATATTTCAAAACTACAGTTGACAGTAGGGTTGCACCGATACCGATACTAGTTCTTGTACTCATGCAAAATGCTAATCCGATGCATAATCTGATACCTGGGCAGTCGGGGATGATCGGTGCGGCGGTGGGGGGAATTTCAAGCACTGATCTCCTTGTATAGATTCCACTAGGGCTGACAGGCGCTTCTCCTCCTACCCCTCCCGTGGCTTTCAGCTGCTTTATTGAAATCTATACAGGAAGTTTGGTGCTTGTAACTCGCCCCACCACCCCACCGATCACCCCTGACTGTCTTCATCCGGCCCCCCTCTGTGTCCTCCTCAATTTCCTCCTCCAGTCCTCCTCCATGTCCTCATCCGTGCTCCTAAAGCCCCCCTCAGTGTCCTCCTCCGTGTTCCTAAGGTCCCCCTCCATGTCCTCCTCCGGTCCCCCTCTCTCCTCCTCCGGTCCCCCTCTGTGCTCCTCCGCCGCCCTCTGTCCTCTTCCAGCCCCCCTCTGTCCCAGATCTGTCAGCGGAGGAAGGAGCCAGTAAATCTGTCATTTACTGACTCCTTTCTTTTCCGAATTCACAGAGTCAGTGATTACTGACTCTGTCCATTCATAACTGAGCATCGTAAACTGTGTTTACGATGCTTTAGTTTATGAATGAAGAGAAGCCTCTGTCTCCTGTCCATTTATCTTCAGTGCAGCTGAGGCTGCATAGAAAGGGACTGGGGAATCTGTGTCCTCAGTCCCTATCCCTATCTCAAAGGGGAGATTTATTTTTTATCAACAGGATTCAGTCATTAACAATTTTAAGACTATGCGCTAAACTGTGCTAAACCATTTAAGACTATACGCTAAACCTTTGGGATAACGCCCTAAAGATCCTACATCAGTGGTATATAACTCTCTTTAGACTATCCAAATTATTTACAGATACTTCAGCATCAAATTTGTGACAGTGTGGAAAAATAGGTAATTTGATGCATATATTATGGGATTGTAATAGGCTGACACCATTTCAAGTGATTTAAGTCCAGAAAAAGGCTTATCTTCTCAGTCCACAAGAGGAAATTAGGAGCCAAGCGTTTTTCTAGCAGATCAACTTCCAGGGTCTTTAAAGGGACAACATTTTGGGAAGATTGCGCTTATTGCAGAGATGTACTAAATGTGTTTTTTTTTTGTCCTGGCTTTTTAATACTGCAGTATAAATCCCAACCTAAACTGTTTTAAAATGTTTTCTGTCCTGAGGAGGAAACTGCATGCAGCCCCAAAACCCTTGTTTGATATACCTGGTTTACAGCAATAATTCACTCATTGGAAAACAAACCTCAGCAACACTGGACTACAGCACATATTTCAGTTAGAGAAACTCAGATTTCCAGTGACCTGGTTCTTTTTTCATTCCTAATGTTTTACTTGCCTTTATCTGGACTGAAGTTTCTATCCTCGATTATCCTCCACAATTTATTAAACACAGCAAGTATTGCTTAGCGAATGTTTTATTTTATGCAGTACATCTAAATGAAGAGAGATGTTTAGGATGAGAAAATAAATCCAATCTGAGTTGAAATTCAGTAGGTGTAAATGTGTGTGATTAAAATGCAGTATATGCACATGGAGTGTTACAATAATGCATAACAATTAAAAACTGCAGTGCTCAAAAACATTCTAATTACTGTGCTTACTAAGGGACTGAGCTCACCAGCTGCACTGTCATGTATTCCGCCACATTTCACAATCCAGGCAAAATGTATTGACTCTACTGTTTGCAGAAACATTATGGTGACACTAGCATTGCTTTTGGGGGAAAATTCCTGCAGGCTGTATTTTGAATGGGCTGTCCAAAATGCAGCACATGGAAATGCAGAGCACTGCACAATACAGCATTGTGCATTATGGTGAATACGAGGAAAGGAATTGTAAACCTTCTGTGCTTCACTATTGGCCATTATAGTTGGGCGAGCAAAAGTCGGTGAAACCCGAATTGGTGGGTCACTTGGCGGGATGTTCAACCGCCGAGCATCTCACAATGCGCTGTGCGCTGCACAATGCATTCTAAGCCCTGACTGGGCAAAGCTTTGCCCAATCAGGGCAAAGTGAATAGCTGATTGTTAAGGAGTGGGCGTTAAGGTTGAGCGAACCCGAACTGTAAAGTTCGGGTCCGTACCGGACTTTTGGGTGTCCGGGACCCGAACCCGAACTATTGGCTGTAAGTTCGGGTTTCGGGTCCGGTGTTCGGCGCTGTATTGGAGCCTTTTTCACAGCTTTAGGCCAGCCAATGGATGATCGTTTTACTTGTGTGCCCTAGAAGCCATCACAGCCATGCCTACTAATGGCATGGCTGTGATTGGCCAGTGCAGCATGTGACCCAGCCTCTATATATAGCCCACACACAGCACACAGCGTCATTCTGTTAGACACACACAGTTAGGCAGGGTCCTGTGCTGCAGATAGATAGAAGATTTTAGGAGTTAGTGTGCTAAAGTCAGTCCACATTCCTGGAATTTTATTCTAATTAGTTAGCTCAGTGAGCGATATAGATAGCTAGAATAGGGAGGGAGTTTCTTTATTTTGCAAAAGAAAGAGGCAGACATAATTATTGAAGAGATTCCTAAATCAATTGTACCCTGGCTGGGGTGCAGTGCACAGTCACAGTAACAGTGCCATGAGGCCAGTGCCAGACAAAATCTAAACGTTTTACCTGCAAGCTCAGTGCAACATTACTGCACTGCATATACTAAGAGATACACCACAGTCTGTGTGTATTCTGCTATTGGAAAAACATTGCATAAAAATTGAATTTTTGCTTTTTATTTTTTTTTCCCAATAGCATTTTCTGCGTGTTCCTACAGACACGCTGTAGATACTGTCCTACACTGTCCTACACGAAATTCAACTACACGTCTGATATTGCAAAAACATTGCAAAAAAATAAAATTTTGCAGTGTTTTTTTTTCTTCCCAATAGCATTTTCTGCGTTTTCATAAACGCTGTAGATACTATCCGTGTAGTCTGATATTGCAAAAACATTGCAAAAAAATAAATTTTTGCGGTGTTTTTTTTTCTTCCCAATAGCATTTTCTGCGTTTTCATAAACGCTTTACATACTATCCGTGTAGTCTGATATTGCAAAAACATTGCAAAAAAATAAAATTTTGCAGTGTATTTTTTTCTTCCCAATAGCATTTTCTTGCGTTTTCATAAACGCTTTACATACTATCCGTGTAGTCTGATATTGCAAAAACATTGCAAAAAAATAAAATTTTGCGGTGTTTTTTTTTTCTTCCCAATAGCATTTTCTGCGTTTTCATAAACGCTGTACATACTATCCGTGTAGTCTGATATTGCAAAAACATTGCCAAAAAATTAAATTTTGCAGTGTTTTTTTTTTCTTCCCAATAGCATTTTCTGCGTTTTCATAAACGCTTTACATACTATCCGTGTAGTTTGATATTGCAAAAACATTGCAAAAAAATAAAATTTTGCAGTGTTTTTTTTTCCTCCCAATAGCATTTTCTGCGTTTTCATAAACGCTTTACATACTATCCGTGTAGTCTGATATTGCAAAAAACATTGCAAAAAAATAAAATTTTGCAGTGTTTTTTTTTCTTCCCAATAGCATTTTCTGCGTTTTCATAAACGCTTTACATACTATCCGTGTAGTTTGATATTGCAAAAACATTGCAAAAAAATAAAATTTTGCAGTGTTTTTTTTTCTTCCCAATAGCATTTTCTGCGTTTTCATAAACGCTTTACATACTATCCGTGTAGTCTGATATTGCAAAAACATTGCAAAAAAATAAAATTTTGCAGTGGTTTTTTTTCTTCCCCAATAGCATTTTCTGCGTTTTCATAAACGCTTTACATACTATCCGTGTAGTTTGATATTGCAAAAACATAAAATTTTGCAGTGTTTTTTTTTTCTTCCCAATAGCATTTTCTGCGTTTTCATAAACGCTTTACGTGTACGTGTATTCTGCTATATACAAAAACACCCATTTAGGGCGAGATCATAAATTTTGAAAATATGAGGAGATCATCAAAAAGGGGACGTGGCCCGGGTCGTGGTGCTGCTGGTAGCGCTCCTGTTGCAGAGAGAGGATGTGGTCGATCTGTGCCAGCTACACGCACTAGTGAAACACCTTCTGCAGGTGCGAGTAGGCGACAGAGCCTGCAGCAGTATTTTGGTGCGAGTAGGCGACAGAGCCTGCAGCAGTATTTTGGTGCGCCAATGAGGCTGTACGAATGTCGAGGCCAGGACAAGTAGGGATGAGCCGAACACCCCCGGGTTCGGTTCGAACCAGAACCTTCGAACGGACCGAAAGTTCGCGCGAATTTTCGAACCCTATACGTTATAATGGACGCGAACGTTCGAAATCAAAAGTGCTAATTACAACGGCCAATATGCATGTTAATGTCATAAAACAGGTTTGGGGACCCGGGTCCTGCCCCAGGGGACATATATCAATGCAAAAAGAACTTTTAAAAACTAACGTTTTTTCGGGAGCAGTCATTTTAATGATGCATAAAGTGAAAAAAAAAAAAAGTGAAATTTTCCTTTAAATATGGTACCTGGGGGTGTCTAAAGTATGCCTGTGAAGTGGCATGTGTTTCCCGTGTTTAGAACTGTCCTTGCACAAAATGACATTTGTAAAGGAAAAAAAGAAGCCATTTAAAACCACTTGCGGCTTTAGGTTTGATCTTAAGTAGAATCTGAACAGGTACATTATGAAGTGTAGCTCCATCCCAAAAAAAATCTATTTTTAAGCTTTTTGGAGAACATAGGGAGGGGTTATCACCCCTGTAACATTTGCTGTCTTTGCACATCTGTTCAGAACATGTCACCTCACTTTCCGTCCCAATGACAAATGTTTTTGGAAAAGTGGGGTTTTAATTGAAACAAGGATTGGTGATAAAGTATCAGTAGAGAGGAGATACCTTTTTCCCAAATTAAATCTAACAGGATAGAATTTCCCTTCCTAGGGGTAGATTTCCTCTCACTTCCTGTTTTCTCTTTCCATTTGCAAGTAGGAGTCGTTTGTAAGTTGGATGTTTGAAAGTAGGGGCCTGGCGTATATACTCTGCAGAAATTTGCCCTATTAGATGTTGGTGTAGCCACAAGACTGGTGGGCACAGGAATGGGCCCTGCTGTGAGTTAATAGATCAAGATTTGTAATTGCATGCACCTGTTGAACAGGGCAGAAAAATTGGGGGTGGTGGTGGTGGTGGTGGACGGTTTTGCCACAAGACTGTAAGCTCTCACAGTTACTCTTGGTGGGCGCAGGAATGGGCCCTGCTGTGAGTTATTAGATCAAGATTTGTAATTGCAAGCACCTGATGAACAGGGCAGAAAAATTGGGCCTTTGGCGGTGGTGGTGGACGGTGTTGCCACAAGACTGTAGGCCCTCATAGTTACTCTTGGTGGGCGCAGGAATGGGCCCTGCTGTGAGTTATTAGATCAATATTTGTAATTGCAAGCACCTGATGAACAGGGCAGAAAAATTGGGCCTTTGGCGGTGGTGGTGGTGGACGGTGTTGCCACAAGACTGCAGGCCCTCATAGTTACTCTTGGTGGGCGCAGGAATGGGCCCTGCTGTGAACTATTAGATCAAGATTTGTAATTACCCGCCCCTGTTAAACAGGGGCTGAAAAATTGTGCCTTAGGCACTGGTGCTGGTGCCACAACACTGCAACCCCTCACAGAGACTGTACTTGGAGCACAGCAGTCACACGTGTTGCGAAGCATTTTTTTAAAAAATTGTAAGTACACGCCCCTGTTAAACAGGGGCTGAAAAATTGTGCCTTAGGCACTGGTGCTGGTGCCACAACACTGCAACCCGGCCCTCACAGATACTGTACTTGGAGCACAGCAGTCACACGTGTTGCGAAGCATTTTTTTAAAAAATTGTAAGTACACGCCCCTGTTAAACAGGGGCTGAAAAATTGTGCCTTAGGCACTGGTGCTGGTGCCACAACACTGCAACCCGGCCCTCACAGATACTGTACTTGGAGCACAGCAGTCACACGTGTTGCGAAGCATTTTTTTTTTAAAAAATTGTAAGTACACGCCCCTGTTAAACAGGGGCTGAAAAATTGTGCCTTAGGCACTGGTGCTGGTGCCACAACACTGCAACCCGGCCCTCACAGAGACTGTACTTGGAGCACAGCAGTCACACGTGTTGCGAAGCATTTTTTTAAAAAAATTGTAAGTACACGCCCCTGTTAAACAGGGGCTGAAAAATTGTGCCTTAGGCACTGGTGCTGGTGCCACAACACTGCAACCCGGCCCTCACAGAGACTGTACTTGGAGCACAGCAGTCACACGTGTTGCGAAGCATTTTTTTTAAAAAATTGTAAGTACACGCCCCTGTTAAACAGGGGCTGAAAAATTGTGCCTTAGGCACTGGTGCTGGTGCCACAACACTGCAACACGGCCCTCACAGAGACTGTACTTGGAGCACAGCAGTCACACGTGTTGCGAAGCATTTTTTTAAAAAAAATTGTAAGTACACGCCCCTGTTAAACAGGGGCTGAAAAATTGTGCCTTAGGCACTGGTGTGGTGGCATGGATCATTGAGGAGGAGAAGAGGATAGTCAGTGAACATAAGAGGACAGTCACTCAGCATCAGCATAGGCAGTCTTGAAGGGATGTGACATTAAAAATTATTCGGTTATATCCGCCTCAGGTGCCTGGTAGCTGGTGGTGATCCAAGACTGATTCATTTTGATGAATGTCAGTCGATCAACCGAGGCGGTGGACAGGCGCACCCTATGATCAGTCACAAATCCTCCAGCAGCACTGAATGTGCGTTCGGAAAGAACGCTGGAGGCAGGACAGGCCAGTAGCTCAATTGCATACTGTGCAAGCTCTGGCCAGTGATCCATCCTCAGGACCCAGTAAGCCAGAGGATTTTCGGTGGGAAAGGTGTCCAAGTCTGACCTTGCCCCAAGGTATTCCTGCACCATGTATATCAGACGCTGGCGATGGTTGCTGGAACCGATCATACCTTGGGGCTGCGGACTAAAAAATTGTCTGAACGCATCGGTCAGACGTCCACCTTCCCCACCGCTCCTTCTGCCACTGACCGAAGCCTCAGCAACTCGTCGCCCAGGACCAGGAGTTTGTAGCCTCCCAGTTTCTGGGAACGCGTTGCACAGACCTTTCTGCAAGGCCTCCCTGAGATGTCTCATCCTCTGCTCCCTCTGCGACGGCAAGATAAGGTCCGCAACCTTACCCTTGTACCGCGGATCAAGGAGAGTGGCCAGCCAGTAATGGTCCCCTCTCCTTGATCCGAAGAACACGAGGATCCTTCCGCAGGCTTTGCAGGATCAGGGAGGCCATGCAGCGTAGGTTAGCTGAGGCATTCGGTCCGGAGTCTTCTGGGTCACTGAGGATGACATGATCGCCAGCCACCTCCTCCCAGCCACGTACAAGTCCACTGGCTTGTTGGGACTGTACATCATCCCTAAAAGACTGCTGCTGCTGCTGATGCTGAGTGCCAGGCTCCACCTCCATGCTCACACAATCCTCCTCCTCCTCCTCCTCCTCCTCCTCCTCATCCTCTTCCTGTGTGATGGGTGGGACAGAAGGAACACTGTCCGGATAAAGGGGGCCTTGAGAGGCAAGGAAGTCCTCCTCTTCCTGCCTCTGTTCTGCCTCAAGTGCCCTGTCCATTATCCCACGCAGCGTATGCTCCAACAGGTGGACAAGAGGGACAGTGTCACTGATGCATGCACTGTCACTGCTCACCATCCTCGTGGCCTCCTCAAATGGTGAGAGGACAGTGCATGCATCCCTGATCATGCTCCACTGACGTGGGGAAAAAAAACCAAGCTCCCCTGACCCTGTCCTGGTGCCGTAGTCGCAAAGGTACTCATTGATGGCCCTCTGCTGCGTGTGCAGTCGCTGCAGCATGGCCAACGTTGAGTTCCACCTGGTGGGCATGTCAGATATTAGGCAGTTCTTGGGCAGGTTCAGCTCCTTTTGCAGCTCAGTCAGCCGAGCACTGGCATTATAAGATCGGCGGAAATGCACACAGACTTTCCTGGCCTGCCTCAGGACATCCTGTAAGCCTGGGAACCTGCCCAAGAACCGCTGCACCACCAGGTTGAGGACGTGAGCCATGCAGGGCACATGGGTGAGCTGCCCCTGTCGCAGGGCGGAGAGGAGGTTGGTGCCATTGTCAGAAACGACCATTCCTGGCTTAAGCTGACGTGGCGTCAACCACCTCTCGGCCTGCCCCTGCAGAGCTGCCAGAACCTCTGGCCCAGTGTGGCTCCTGTCCCCCAAACACACCAGCGCAAGCACGGCATGGCATCTTTTTGCCTGCGTACTTGCGTAGCCCCTTGTACGCCTACGGAGCACCGCTGGTTCCAAGGACAGAGCACTGGAGGAAGAAGAAGAGGAGGGGGTGGAGGAGAGAGGTGTGTCACAACCAGTAGCAGTAGTCGCGTTTTGGAGGCGTGGTGGCGGAACAACCTCCAACACTACTGCACCTTGTCCTGCATCCCTCCCAGCTGCCAATAGAGTGACCCAATGGGCCGTGAAAGAAAGGTACCGTCACTGTCCATGCCTGCTGGACCATGAGTCAGCGGTAATATGCACCTTACCGCTGACCGCCCTGTCCAGCGAGGCATGGACATTGCCCTCCACATGCCGGTAGAGAGACGGAATCGCCTTCCGCGAGAAAAAGTGGCGTTTGGGAACCTGCCACTGAGGAACCGCACATTGAACAAACTCACGGAAGGGGGCCGAGTCTACCAACTGAAAAGGCAGCAGTTGAAGTGCTAGCAATTTAGCAAGGCTAGCATTCAACCGCTGGGCATGTGGATGGCTGGGAGTGTACTTCTTTCTACGGTCCAGCAGCTGGGGCAGGGAAATTTGCCTGCTGCAATCGGACGTCGGTGTACTGCAAGTACTTGGTTGTGACACACCGAATTCTACACCTTCAGTCCTCTCAGAGCAGCTTTCAGAGAGAGGACTGAAGGTGTAGTGGGGATGGAGATCCCAGCTGAGGAGGAGCAAGGAGAGGTCCGCTTAGTTCTTTGGTGTGGGTCTTTTATGTGTGCCTGCCAACGAGCTGCATGGCAGGTCGCCATATGTCTGGTCATGCTTGTGGTGCCCAAGCGGCTGATGTTTTGGCCACGCGAGATACGCTTGAGACAAATATTGCAAATAGCAGTGGTGCGATCTGCTGCACTCGTCTCAAAAAAAAAGGCCCACACCAAAGAACTTTTCTGATAACGTGCAGAGGCAGCGCCCTGCACAGGCGGAGCTCTGCGGTGTTGTACAGTTGCTGTGCTGGCCTCTACCTGGCCTCCAGGGGGCATCCTGCCTCGTTGGACATGTGACGCCGCATCCTCCTCCTCCTCGTCCTCCTCCTCATCCTCTCTCCCTTGAGGCACCCACGTGGAGTCAGTGACCTCATCATCCCCTCCCTCTTCACCACTAGAGCAAACCTGGCAGTAAGCTGCAGCTGGTGGAACTGTACTGCCAGATTCCTCAAGCTGGGTATCGTCATCCGAGCCTTCGAATCGTTGGGCATCCTCCTGGAGCATGTACCCAACACTGTGCTCAAAGAGTTCGGGGGACTCCTCAGGAGGACATGGTGGGT
>CM053026.1:504636802-504847674 GCA_028564925.1 Lithobates sylvaticus
AAAACGGTGCTACGCGCTGACGCCATCGCGCTGACGCCATCGCGCCCCATGTGATCCCGGAAGGTCAGGTGTATGCTTGTTCCTTTGCCGGCAATTGCTTTTATCTATGCACATCTTGTTTTTACTTCTTGTAAGTAGCCAATTGTCTGTTTTACTTCAGAAAGTACCCACTGATCATCAGTGCCCTGATTATCAGTGCAGCCCCAACAGTGCCCACATGTGCTGCCAATTAGTGCCCATCAGTGTTGCCTGTCAGTGCTCATGAGTGCTGCTTGTCAGTGCCCAGCAGTACTGTCTGTCAGTGCCCATCAGTGATGCCTATCAGTGGCACCTCTCACTGCCCATCAGTACCACATATCAGTGCCTCCTCATCCTTGTCATCAGTGCTGCCTCATCAGTGCCGCCTCATTAGTGCCCATCAGTGCAGCCTATTAGTGGCCATAAGTGCAGCCTCATCAGAACACATTAGTGAAGAAGAAATTATTTAGATTTTTTTTTAACAAAAGCTAAGAAAAGTTTTTTTGGTCTTTTTTCATTTGGTAAGCAAAAAAATAAAAAACACGGTGGCGATTAAATACCACCAAAAGAAAGCTCTATCTGTTGCAAAAAAATTATAACAATTTTGTTTGGGTACAGTTGCATGACCGTGCAATTATCATTTAAAGTGTGATAGTGCTGAAATCTGAAAATTGGCCTGGGCAGGAAGACGGTGAAAGTACCCAGTAGGGAAGTGGTAAAAGTCCAGCTGCCAGTTAACTCAGTCCTTTATTTACTACAGTACAATTGTATGGAATGTTAGTAGTTAGTGTTAATGCACCTAGAATCTCTAACAAAATATTCCCCTTAATGGTTGGCAGATTTGTGAGGTGGGGGCTCAATTGGACTTGCGATTGAGGGGGCAGTGAAAAACCATGGTTAAGTGTTTTTAATGCCCCCCCCCCCAACTGTCACCCCCCCTTTAAGCTGCTAAGTCAGCAAATGGGTGTGTTCACGTGCCATGGTCACGATGCTTTGCTTTGCACCCACAGCATAAATTATCGCTTCTGACACTATTCTTTTTTCTTTTTTTACCAAACTTATAAAAGTATCTTGCTGACTATAGAAGTTAAAATAGCCTTTCTGTAGTTACTTGGTAAAGACTTTGATCCCTTTTTAAATATAACCAACCACAGGCGTGCGCAGGGTGTGTGTCAGGTGTGCTTAGGCAGTGCAGACTCCCCCTACTGCCTGGGCCTGTGTTGCCCAACCCCCCCCCCCCAACTTCCCTCCTCTTCTCTCCTCTCTCCTTGGCTGCTGTGGGATGTTTCAGGATGGAGAGCAGGGGGAAAGGGCTCACTGTGTTCATTCACAAACTGAAGCATCATAAACACAGTTTACGATGCGTCAGTGTGTCTGAGATTTGGGGTGCACACCCTAATGCAATAGGCTGCACACACCTATGTAGCCAACACATTTACCTTGGGCCAATCCAGTGGTACCATGCCAGTCATTAAAAGCTCTCTACAAATTAAAAACAATGGCTTCAATGAAATAGAGCTCAACACTTTGGGTGTAAGACATCTGGTCCAGGTGCTTTATTCACCTTGTATTTTGTTAACATCTATCTTGGCTTTGAATTAGCACCAGAAAGTAGACACAAGATTGTTTAGTGGCAAATTAACTTAACGTATTGGTACAGGTTACAATAAATCGTGGTTTGAGCATACATGAACACACAGAAGGTAGGTTCAGACAGATGCAGTCCTCTAGACAGTATAATCACTATGCCCAGGCAATTTAGGTTAGAATTATGTACCACTAGACTGGGATTAACTCATGAATCAGCAAAGTCAGCAGTAAACAATGCATATAAGCATTAAGCAATGTAAATATTAATACTATAACCAGTCCAGAGTGCTTGCTAGGAGAATGGCTAAGATATGGTGCTGTGTCCCCTGGGAGGTATCTCTTATGCCGTGTACACACGGTCGGAATTTCCGATGGAAACAGTCCGATGGGAGCTTTTTATCGGATTTTCCGACTGCGTGTATGCCCATCGGTCTTTTTCTGTCGGAATTTCCGACGGACTTTAGATTTGAGAACCTGTTCTTAATTTTTCAGACGGAAAACCTTTCTATCGGATTTTCCGATCGTGTGTATGCAATTCCGACACGCAAAATTCTGACGCATTCTCGGAAACAATTTGAAGCATGCTCAGAAGCATTAAACGTCCCTTTTATAGTGCAGTCGAACGTGTTGTATGCCATGGTGTTATTGACCGTCGGAATTTGGTGTGACTGCGTGTAGGCAAGACAGTTTGAGTGAAATTCCGTCGGAATTCCGACGGGAAAACCATCAGGGCTTTTTCCGACGAGAATTCCGACCGTGTGTATTAGCATTAGCATAAGCAGTAGGTTAAGGTCTTCGTGTAGCAACTGTAAAGGGGCAGTCTTTAGTCCTAACTCTTCAGCCAGCTAGCATTGGGGTCCATTTGTAACATTGGTGCACATGAGAATAGTTCCAGTCAAGCCTACAGACAGCAATAAGGCTACTAGATGGCTGTATAGTCAGTCCCTAAAGGACTCAGTCTCTCTAGCAGTAGATAGTAAATCCCCACAGCAGCAGTTTCCAGTCGCAGTGATATAGCAGCTCACCAACCGATCACCCACAGCAATTAGTCCACTCTCTGCTCTGCACCCAGGGGACTCTGGCTATCCAAACCCAGCTCTGATGCTCCTGGTCAGGCCGACAATATACAGCAATGTACACTCTCTGGTCTCACTCACATCCAGAGGAAGCTGTGTTCTGTACAGCCTGAGAAAATGCAACTCTTTCCACTGATACTGACAATCTCCAGCTGGGAAAATGCAGTTCAAAAGCTCTTGATTACAGTAGAGTCTCTCTTCTCTGGACTACAGATCCCACAGTATAACTAGCAATAGAATATTGTTTGATGTCTATGTACATGCCCAACTACCTTTAAATACAGGGCCAAGCTGTACATGTGGTCTGAAACTGTAAACCAGATGCCCTCTCTACAGCAGTGTCAACCTTGCTATAGGTGAGTCACTATTACTGCCTTGAAGCCCACAAGGTGTTGACCAAACAACCCATCACCACATTAGAATGAGATTGAACATAGAGCAAGTAGACTTTGCCACACATCCTGTTCTCAGTCATCAGCAAAATGTAATGCAATGCTGTATATTGCTTCCAACAGAATTTATTATCTTATTGAATACACAGAGTTGCTAACCACAGTCTCTATATTGTGATCAGAGTAGCATTGAAAACCCAATAAGGTCAGCACAAGGAGTGTCAGTGATACTTTTTTAATGTTTTTTGGTTGATGT
Organism: Lithobates sylvaticus; assembly: GCA_028564925.1. Lineage (NCBI taxonomy): Eukaryota > Metazoa > Chordata > Amphibia > Anura > Ranidae > Lithobates > Lithobates sylvaticus. The sequence goes on from CM053026.1 coordinate 504,640,135, forward strand.
GATCCAGGCACAATGCTTTTCAATCTGCAGAATATTCCAATCATGTTTACCCCTGTGCTTACAAGTGTTTTCTCTCTCTTTAGAAAACATGCAATGCTCTCTAAATCCGGTGTCATAGCTGTTTTTAAAAAAGCGACAAGAAAATTGCGTGTGACCATGCAAAACAAAGTCACGAGTTTGCAATAATGATGTCCACCATCCCAGCAACACACTGATCTTTTCTTTGCTCCCTTGCTGGTCCATTCAGTTACCGGGAACAAGGTAAAGAAGAGTTGATCTAGTTAAGGCTTACATAGGTTTGATTTTCTTATTTCCTATTTGACAGCACTGGCCCAATTGCTAAACAGCAGCACTGTCACATGAGAGGAAGGGGTGTGAGTCACATACTGCTCCATAATGGGAAGTATAGGGTATTTAAGTCCAGAGTAGCAGTGCACTTACTCCTTCCATTGCCCCCAACCCACCGCCCAGACAGGTGCATGGCCAAGGAATTTTATACTGGGGTGGGCAGAGCGTGATGGGGAACTCAGATCTTCTTTACTCTTGATTGACAGTGCAAGGCAATGGGCACATCCTATTATCTCCAATAGCCACTTTCGAATCTGCCCACTGCTGTGTGCTGTCAATCAAAAGTAGAGGGGACCTGATGGGGAACTCGTCTCTCTAGTTCCCCATCGTGCTCCACCCATCCATTGATAAGTCATCACACAACATCACCTGTATCTCCATTTGCATTTAGCTTTTGCCCAGTGAATTGAAAGCTAAATGGGGTTGGGGATACAGCACTGTGCAGGAAGCTGTCACATACAGCAGTGGTTCCCAACCCCAGGCCATGTTTTGGGAATTTCTCTCAGATAAAATAGCTGTCCAAAATACCAAGCCATTGACTCTGATTTAAAGCACCTGTGCAAGATAAAGGAAAACCTGCAAACATGGCCTGTTGGGGGTACTTGAGGACAGAGTTGAGAACCACTGACATACAGTACATGATGGCATACTTGCCAACTGTCCCGAATTTCCCGGGACATTCCCGGGATTTAGACCTTTGTCCCGGTCTTACTGTTTCCCGGGAAATGTCCCGGGAAATCTGCATTTTCACGATTTTTCTTCCCCCCGCCGCTGCCACCGCTAAAGGTCCGCTGCCAGCACTAGGTAATGCTGTCTCCGTCGCGGCCATTTTACTGAAGTCCAGTTTATGATGAAGAAACAAAAGGCGGAGCCCATGTGACAATGAATGCGGCTGCCAATAGAAATGGAGCTACATTTCTATTGGCAGCCTCTTTCAATGCCACCAGGGCTCTGCCTCTTGGTTCTTCCCCTTTGGCATCCACGAGCTGGTCTCCTGTGATGGAGAGCCCTGGTTCCCGGTTCCGCGCTGAGTGAGACTCTGCTCTGTCTCGCACTCACTGCGGCTATCTCCTGTCACAAGCATGCCATCCGGAGAGTGACAGACTGAGCAAGCAACTCTCCGGGCAGCTGCACATTGAATCCTCCGCTCGCCGCCCAATGCATGAGGGGAGGGGGGGGGGTTTGTCCTGGGGGGTCTGTACATATGGGGGGGTGGTTTGTCCTGGGGGGTCTGTACATATGGGGGGGTGGTTTGTCTTGGGGAGATCTGTACATATGGGGGGTGGTTTGTCCTGGGGGTCTGTACATATGGGGGGGTGGTTTGTCCTGGGGGTCTGTATATATGGGGGGGGTTTGTCCTGGGGGGTCTGTACATATGGGGGGGTGGTTTGTCCTGGGGAGGTCTGTACATATGGGGGGTGGTTTGTCCTGGGGGGTCTGTACATATGGGGGGTGGTTTGTCCTGGGGGGTCTGTACATATGGGGGGTGGTTTGTCCTGGGGAAGTCTTTACATATGGGGGGTGGTTTGTCCTGGGGGATCTGTACATATGGGGGGGGTGGTTTGTCCTGGGTGGTCTGTACATATGAGGGGGTGGTTTGTCCTGGGGGAAGTCTTTACATATGGGGGGTGGTTTGTCCTGGGGGATCTGTACATATGGGGGGGGGTGGTTTGTCCTGGGTGGTCTGTACATATGAGGGGGTGGTTTGTCCTGGGGTAGGTCTGTACATATGGGGGGTTGGGTTGTCCGGGGAGGTCTGTACATATGGGGGGGTTTGTCCTGGGAGGTCTGTACATATGGTAGGGTGGTTTGCCCTGGGGGGTCTGTACATATGGGGGGGGGTGGTTTGTCGTGGGGGGTCTGTACATATGGGGGTGGTTTATCCCGGGGAGGTCTTTACATATGGGGGGTGGTTTGTACTGGGGGATCTGTACATATGGGGGGTGGTTTGTACTGGGGGATCTGTACATATGGGGGGTGGTTTGTCCTGGGGGTCTGTACATATGAGGGGGTGGTTTGTCCTGGGGTAGGTCTGTACATATGGGGGGGTTGGGTTGTCCTGGGAGGTCTGTACATATGGGGGGTGGTTTGTCCTGGGGGGTCTGTACATATGGGGGGTGGTTTGTCCTGGTGAGGTCTTTACATATGGGGGGTGGTTTGTCCTGGGGGATCTGTACATATGGGGGGGGGGGGGTGGTTTGTCCTGGGGGGTCTGTACATATGAGGGGGTGGTTTGTCCTGGGGTAGGTCTGTACATTTGGGGGGGTTGGGTTGTCCTGGGAGGTCTGTACATATGGGGGGGTGGTTTGTCCTGGGAGGTCTGTACATATGGGAGGGTGGTTTGTCCTGGGGGGTCTGTACATATGGGGGGGGGTTGTATTAGATGCCAGATTTCCCGGGCCTCACTGCGCATGCGTTGGACGGGAATCGGACACATGCGTACTAGACGCCGGATTTTACAAGGCTACACTGTGCATGGGTCATACGGGAATCCGGCGCATGCGTACTAGATGCCGGATTTATGGGGGCCGCACTGCGCATGCAACGGACGGGGACCCGACGCATGCATACTAGGTGCCGGATTTTAACGGGCCGCACTGTGCATGCATCGGGAGGGAATCCGACACGTGCGTACTAGCCTCCATTTTTTGTCGGGCCGCACTGCACATGCGTCGGACGGGAATCTGGTGCATGCGTACTAGATGCCGGATTTTACCGGACCACCCAGCGCATGCGTCAGACGGGAATCCGACGCATGCGTACTAGGTGCTGGATTTCCAGGCGGCACTGCGCATGCGTCGGACAGGAATCCGACGCATGCGTACTAGGTGCTGGATTTCCTGGATTTCCCAGGGCCACTCTGCGCATGCATCGGACTGGAATCCGACGCATGCGTACTCGACACCAGATTTTACCGGGCCACACTGCGCATGCATAGGCCGGGGATCCGCGGGGCCGCACTGCGCAGATGGAGCTGGAGGAAGGCCAACTCTATTGGGTTAACATTGATGACGAGATCTTCCAAGCACAGACCTGCCTCACTCTGAGTACTGATGTACCTATCTATGGCAGCTCAGAGCTGGTCTTATATACTGCTATTTTCCTAATCTAAGATTTGGTTTAACGCTTTAGGAATTTGTAGCTGTCAAAGCAACAGGTTTTCAACCCCTTGGAGCTGGAGCCTCCCAGCCCTTTAAGGGGTTAAGAAGGCGCGGGTTATGATCATGTGACAGCTAATCACGGTGGTCAGATGTTCGGAAAGCTCCCGCTCACAAGCAGCAATCAGGACCTTTCCGTTAGCTACAGACAACTGTGCCGGGAGCGCGCAGGGCGCACACTCTTGGCATAGCTGTTTTTGCACTAATGCACGCAAATATGCGGCCTCTTGGTGGGTAGGCCTTGGCACCAAGAGCCACCCACCAAGAGGCCACATATTTGCGTGCAGCCAGCGCCAAGAGGTAATTGGTGGTAGTAAGAACTGTCTGAATTTGCCACACATGTTGTTAATGTTACCAACACCTGTGTAAATGCATACCTGAATTAGGCGCAGGTAGTTCCTAAGTAAAACTACCATCAGAACACTGTTTTGAATACCCCTGTATGGGTTCTACTGTACACTTGCATACAGTGGGAATGAGAGGACCAGGCAGCCAGGGTGCCAGCACTGAGTATGGAGCGTTAGCGGGTGGATTCCCCTGGAGACGAGGCAAAAAGAGTAGGAAAACTTTCAGAAAGTGTTCTAAAATATGCATATATCCTTTAAATCAAAACTTGTGACTTTGCCTTAAGGCAATATATGGTAGTATACTTTTGTATTGTTCACACTACAAGTCATTATAATTGACGATCGTTTTAAAGTCAACCTTCTAGAATCTAAAATAACTGTGACAACAAAGGATCAAGAGTAGAACTCGTAGTCTGTGTTTTATTATAAAAATATCCAATAAAAATATATTGAAACACATTTTGCCAGAAATGTAAGTATATTTTACTTTTAAAAAATGTTTTTTTTTAATCAAGCGCTGTCTATTAAAAAATATAGTTAGCACCCAACAATGAAGAACATTTTCCACAATATAGCTTACTTTTAACATGTTTCAAATGTATACACAATTTCTGAATGTCTGACAGTTATTTTTAAAAATAGGGTTAATGCTAACACATTGTTGTTTATATACTGTATATAATTGAATCGGTATTAAACACGAAACCAAAATGTATTATATTGCAGCTTACCAATCATTAGATGTGGATGTGTTTCTTTTCTTTGGCTTTTTCCCCTATATTCACCTGGTGATCTGGCCAGTAACACACATCCTATATTTGTGACTAGTGAGACACACCTCAGGAAGAATGAGAAGAGGAGGCACAGCAGACATCAGCATTGTCAGTTTGGGGGGAAGGTAGTGTTAAATGTACTGGCATATTTAGAACCACTAACAAAGTGAAGCCAAACTCCAGCTCACACTTTATTATCAGTTACAGCTTTTTTTTTTTTTACTTTTGAGATAAAGGTTTTACATAAATAAAAGCGGATCATTTTAATCACCCCTGTCAGTGTTAAGTGGTTTGTCCCATCTATGTAAACTGAGACATTCTGCTGGAGAGCTTGTGCTTTTGACTTGCTGGCTGAATCACCAGATGAAAATAGAAGAAAGAAAGCCTAAAAAAGGAAACGAATGCAGCCATCACATCTAAGAATTGTTAAACTGCAATGTAATCAATGTTTGCTTTTGGGTTTAATGCTGCTTTCACAATAAATATATGCATCTATTCATCATCATTATTTTGCTGTACCAAAAAGTTTTTTTGTGGCTGATTTGACAACGAACATGCATTCATTTTATCCAAGTGTGGGTAACACACACAACCAATTTTACATTCAATACCATATACAGTATAATGTCTATTAACCGCTTCCCGACCGCCTAACGCAGATATACTGCGGCAAAATGGCACGGGCAGGCAAAATCACGTACCTGTACGTGATCCTTTAAATGCCTGCCCGTGGGTCGCCTGCGCGCCGCCAGCGGCGCGCTCGCGACCCGGTCGGGAGCTCCGTGACCCCGGCCGCAGGACCAGCGGACCCGATCGCCGCTGGTGTCCTGCGATCGGGTCACGGAGCTGAAGAACGGGGAGAGGTATGTGTAAACAAACCTCTCCCCGCGCTTCCTACTCTGTCTGTCATTGATTGGCTGTTGCCGGTCATCGGGAAAGCCGATCAATGACGTCAGACGTCAGCCCCGCCCCCTAATGTAAAAAAAAAACACACACGTCACAGCCTATAACCCCTCCCCCTAGTGGTTAACTCTTTCACTACAACTGTCATTTATACAGGAATCAATGCATTTAAATAGCATTGATTGCTGTATAAATGACAATGGTCCCAAAAATGTGTCAAAAATGTCCGATGTGTCCGCCATAATGTCGCAGTCACAATAAAAATCGCTGATCGCCGCCATTACTAGTAAAAAAAAAATATTAATAAAAATGCTATAAAACTATCCCCTATTTTGTAAACGCTATAACTTTTGCGCAAACCAATCAATAATCGCTAATTGCGATTTTTTTTTACCAAAAATATGTAGAAGAATTCGTATCAGCCTAAACTGAGGAAAAAAAATGTTTTTTTTATATATTTTTTGGGGATATTTATTATAGCAAAAAGCCAAAAATATTGCATTGTTTTCAAAATTGTCGCTCTATTTTTGTTTATAGCGCAAAAAATAAAAACCGCAGGGGCGATCAAATACCACCAAAAGAAAGCTCTATTTGTGGGGAAAAAAGGACGCCAATTTTGTTTTGGAGCCACGTCGCACGGCCGCGCAATTGTCAGTTAAAGCGGCACAGTGCCGAATCGCAAAAAGGGGCCTGGTCCTTTGGCTGCCAATTGGTCCGGGGCTGAAGTGATTGGCTCAGTGTCAATAGTTACAGTAATTTAATACATATAGTATACAGTGCATGTGATCAATCAGAAGCTCACCATGAACTCTTTACAATGTATTGATACTTTATTGAAAATGTAAACACATTCGCGCAATTGTTTTCTGTGTCTTCTTTGATCATTGGGTCTTTTTTGCTCTGATAGGAAATAAAAGCATGTTACTATTTTACAGTAATATATTGATATTGTATATAATGATCAGCTTTTTATATGTTAACCACACATTATTTTAACTAACATAGTTACATAGTTAGTCAGGTTGAAAAAAGACACAAGTCCATCCAGTTCAACCACAAAAAAAAAAAAAAAATATACCCATATACCCAATTCTATACCCACAGTTTATACAGAGGAAGCGAAAAACCCCAGCAGAGCATGATCCAATTTGCTACAGCAGGGAAAAAATTCCTTCCTGATCCACAGAGAGGCAATCGCATTTTCCCTGGATCAACTTTACCTATAAATGTTAGTACCCAGTTATATTTATGTACATTTAGGAAATAATCCAGGCCTTTCTTAAAGCAATCTACTGAGCTGGCCAGAACCACCTCTGGAGTCTATTCCACATTTTCACAGCTCTAACTGTGAAAAAACCTTTCCGTATTTGGAGATGAAATCTCTTTTCCTCTAACAGATAAGTGTATACAAGAATCAGTCTTTCCTTATTTCCATCCTGCACTATCTGTAAGGCTGGGTTCACACTTGCTGCAACCGCGGTTCACAGCAGGGGTCCGGTGCATCGCTGTTCAACAATTCAGGGGTGAATCAGGTCTGAATTTTTGCTGAATTCACACCTGAATCTGAACCAAAGACGCACAGGACCCTTTCCAAATTCAGACCACGGCCACCTCCGGAGCTGTGTAAACCGGCTCCAATGAGAGTCTGGCACACTCTCCAGTCGTGTAAATTGGATGTGGGGAAACCCGCACACCCTAACAAAACATCTGTGATTTCATCAGGTTTTTACAAATGGGTTTCCTATGAAGTGTAGTAAATTGCAACAAATAATCTTAGCACAATATTGGAGAACAAGTAATTTAGCTGGGTTGAAAATGTTCAGATGACAGCCCATAGTTCATCAGGATTGGAGAGATCCTTAAATTAAAGAAGAGTCCCAGACATTGTGAAAAAAAATCAAAAGTCAGCAGCTACAAATACTGTAGCTGCTGACTTTTAATATACACATCTGCCCAGGAATCCAGTGCTGTCATCACCTGGGCCAGTTGTTCCCAGGACTTTGGGTCCCTGGCGCCACCATCTTGCTTGTGGGAAGCCGGCTGTGACATCCTGGTGTTTCACAGCCTGCTTCCCACTGGACATGCAAAATATGCACTGTGTTTTCTGAATGGTCCTTCATCAATGGTCCCAGGCGGTTGTGGACAGAGAGCTGAGTGGAAGTGGGATTGTTTACATGTGAGAAATAGGTACCTGCTCCCAGAAAAAAAGAGTTTACAATACGGAGAGAGATGGGGGGAGGCAGGAGGATGAGCGGAAATTCCCTTTTGAGGTGAAGTCCCGCTTTAAATATTAGCGCCCTTCTTTAACACGTAACCTACAACCTAATGCTTACACTTAAGCCCATACATGAAGTAATTGTGTAAGGGTGGTAGACAGGTTGTCCGTTACGTTCTCCATGTTTCCCTCTCTTATTGGGCACTAAGGGAGGGTCACACGAGAGGCTCCCCCTTGGGTGGGTTCTTTGGGATATGCCTGGCCTTGCACGTGGGGTAATGCCCAAAGGCATGCTCACCAATGCCCGAAGACTTGGCAGGAGCTGCAGTCATGTGAAAATTCAAACATTAAGATGGTCTTCCAACTCAGAGATGAGCCACATGTGTGCAGTACCCAAGATATGGTGTTCCCTCCTTAAAGGAGAAGTCCAGCTACAGCTCGTTTGGCTGTACTTCTCCTATGGATCACAGGAGTGCAGTTCGTTTTGCACTCCTGTGACCTGTTTTCAGCAGAGAGCAGGCTGAAGTCCGCTCTTTGCTGATGTCACAGAAGTCAGTCCAGGCACCGCGACAATAAAGTCTGGATCTGCCAGGTGCCTGAACTGACACCCCACTTAGCCTCTCAATGAGCTGCTGAGAGCCTGAGCCTGCCGCCCCCGCCCCTCCACAGCCCAGAGATTCAATGAGCGAGGAGGGAGCAGAGCAGAGAGCTGTGAATGACAGCCAGCAGCTCTTTGCTCATGGAGCTCTGAAAACCGTGCGATCAGCGATATTTGATTGCTCGGTTCTCAGTGCAGAGGCGCCGGGGGACATATGCACCACCGTGGTAAGTATGATTTCTAAAAAAACAAACAAAAAACCTTTACTTCCCTTTTAAGCTTCTTCGTCCCATGTCCTACACACTTGTACTGATGTACGTGCTGCATTTGGATGAACAGGCTGAGCCTTTGCCCACGAATCAGCATACCTCTGTTACCTGACCCCCAGTAACAGAATGGGGTCCCACCAAGCACATAGTGTGGACCTCATACTTGCTGTCACTTAACTCTTCTCTTTCCATACCAAGTGACAAGGCCATAGATCTCTGTAACGTTAGTCCCGGTGACCGACATAGATTGAAAGCTAGAGAGGGAGTTAGGGCACTGACCCTCCTCGCTAACGGAGAACCTGTCACCTAACCAGATACCACGCCAAAGACTGGTTGTTGTTTTTCCTTAAAGTTACTTATGAACTTCTGCTGTAGTGTGATAACTGATAGCTGATAGCTATACTTTCCAGTGTAAATGTGTAAATTACACACATATTTGTTGGAAATCATTGACTTAAAACATATATTGCACTTGGCTTTTAAGTAGATAATTAACCTACCTTTTGAGAATTTTGCCGATAAGTCTTTTCACCCACTTGGCTTCTGGAGTTAAGCAAACAATGGACCCACGCTTTAAAGTGACACTGAAAAGGAGGATATACAATGGTGAATTGGGATATTATTTGATTTCTGTAATCCCCTGCACACAGTGTGGTGATGCTCATCAATTGTTCTTTCAGCAAGCTGGGTGCAGGTTGATATTTCAATCTGTGTTCCTTAACTTATAGTAAGCTTCAAGACATCACTGGTTAGAGAATTACAATTTAATCCTTATCTGGGCCAGTTAAGATCAACAGCCAAGGGTGTGGCAAAAAAACAAGGATCACTGTATAATTTCAGTAGGGTACCTAGGGGTAAGGGGTCCACCCAAGATGCAATCAACTGAGGTGTGCTCTAGGACTGTACCCTCCACCTGCTTAGCATGTCACTGCTATGAAGGGGTCCCTGCAAATCTGTGGGTCACACTGCCTGTGACCCTGAAACACTGGCATAGCAGTAAAGGCGGAACTTAGATCTGAGAAGCGCAGGGCCAGAGCCAAGGTAAAGCTTTAATAGGCCTATCATCTTTGATGAGACATATCAAATACCTGGGAAAGCCTGGATGGGGTTCCTCACCCTCTGGTCTGGGCACCGCTCTGTCTGAAGCCTGGTGAGTGGTTATATGGGAATAGAGGTACTGGGAAAAGGGGGATGAATGTTTGGCTGTATAAAGTCATAATTGCCTATTTTTTTGTGCACATATTGTATTGTAATACTTGACCATTTGCTGGATGCATATTTCCCCTTTTTGGTTTTAGCTATTAGTAAATCGTTTGTGAGTTTTAGGAGAGTAGTTTTTGTGGAGTGTTGAGGGTGAAATCCAGACTGAATGGGATCAAGAAGGTTATTCTCAGTGAGGTGGTAGCTCAGTTGGTTGTAGACCAGGCATTCAACGAGTTTGGAGGTAAAGGGGAGCAAAGAGATAGGTTGTAGGTTATTAAAGTGTTACTAAACACAGAACCCTGCATTCACTATATCTGGTCTCCCACAGTACACAGAACATGTAAATGCTATTATTTTAGTAAATATAACCTGCTAAATACCTTTTCTCATCAGCAGTATATAGCAGTCTTGTGACTTCTATAAGTTCCTGCTTGAAGCTTGGAGGAGTTTACATACTGCACTGAAGTGTACTATCAGGATCAAGGACCCCTTACCCTCTGTCTGAACAGGGCTGATTGGCTCTGTGCTTATCACATGCTCTCTCCCCCCCAAAAAAACACGCTCTAGCAATACAGACCAAACTGAGCATGTGCAGGCTGACTCCAATAGCTCTGTCTTATCCGGACCTGTTCTGGAGTCAGTGGAGGAGGAGGAAGATCTGTGCTTACAGGGTCAAACAGCCTTTTTACACAATGCAGAGGATTAACCCCTTAGGTTTCACATTGAGTATAACAAACATGCTTTACTGCATATACAGACTGATTTGACTGTTGTGGGTTTAGTAACACTTTAACACCCACCATGGGATCTGTCAAGGTTTTTTTTTTTGGTATGGGGAGGCCAGTGCATGTTATGATAGTTGGGGAAGATACCAAAAGAGAGGGAGAGATTAAAGATGTGAGTTAGAGTGTGTAGGATAGAACCATAGGATGACGTTAACATTTGCTAGGGAATAGGGTTCTGGTAGTTAGGTAGGCATTAAAATTCTTTTTAGCAACCTTGTCTATAGTGGTGGGGTTAAACGAGACAAGTATTGAGTGTACCTGTGGGCATGGAGTGTTAAGTATGGGAGATATCTGTACAGTGGAGATCTCATCAGGAGCTGTATAAAATTTTATTTTTAAAGTGATTGACGATCTCTTGGGCAGTGAGTGAGTTAGTGGGCGAAGGCAGTGGAGAACGAAGTAGAGAGTTAAAGGTACAAAAGAGTTGATGGGGATTGGACATGTAGAGTGTGACATAGTAAATTGTGTTTACTATGCTTCAGTTTGTGAATGAACAGGAAACCGCTAAGCACAGAGCACTTCCCATTCACTCACTGTCCAGTATATACACCGCTCCTAAAGCGCCTCAAAGATGCTGCTTACAGGACTTTTTTTAACATCCTACCAGTGCAGAGCCCCAGTGTGAAAGCCCTTGAGGCACTTTTAAGGTGCTTTACAGGCGCTATTTTTAGCGCTAAGGCACCTGAAAAAGGCCTCCAGTGTGAAAGGAGTCTTATAGTAACTTACAAAGCAATCCATAACACGGCCCCCAGCTATATCACTAACCTAGTCTCAAGATACCAACCAAATTGTTCTCTTCATTCCTCCCAAGACCTCCTGCTCTCTAGCTCCCTCCTCCCATACTCGCTTCCAGGACTTCTCCAGAGTCCATCCCATCCTCTGGAACTCTCTACCCCAAGCTGTCTGACTTTCTCCAACTTGGCCCACTGTTGGTGCTATATAAGTTCTGTATAATAATAATAATAATTTTTAGTGTTGTACTTTCAGCATTATTACATTCACTGCTCCCTGCAAAACAGTAATTTTTATTTGTTTTTCTCCATTAAAAATGAAGAAAATAGATTTGACAGATTCAGCTCTCATTGCCTTCAATAGGGTTTGGCATCTGAACTTTTGATATGTTCGGCTGAACCTTCATGAACTAAACCCAGGTGTTTTCTCATCTCTAGTCCACGCCAATTTTTAGAAAATGAAATAACACACAATTCTGTATCTGTGATTTCAACAGCCATACTATTTGAAATCATATCTCCCGTAAACGCTGAATCAGCCAAAATTCGAGCCATGGGTGCCCCTGTTAGCACTACTCAACTCAACAAAAATGTATAGACAGCTCTAGAATACCACTACTAAGTTATTTTAGAAAAAACGCATCAGAGTAGTTCTGTTAGTGATACTTACATAACTTCCACCTTAGGACAATATGGCCCGCTATTGATAAGCTCCAGTTTTAGGACCTGTTGCATTTGAATGGGTTTTGATAGTGTCTTGACACACTGGCAGCGCATATCTGTTGCCAGTGAGAAATCTGCATTTGATAAACATTTAAAAAAAATTTGGTTAACCACAAATAGTGTTATGCCTCTTCAAAAATACAGCAATTTTGTACAGCTTATCCAAATAATCATACAAAGTAACGACCATCTCTTACTTTTACATGGAAAAAAAGTACATCTAGCACACTTGTGCGTATATAACTGTTTACATCTAAATACATTTACGGAAAAAGATTGCTCAATATGATTGGAGTAACAGGGTGATCAACATGTGGTACTGCTTTATGTGCCAAAGATTATGTTATCGTGGAATCAAAGAAGAGAAATATAGCCCTCGACCTAAAATCATGCACATACAGGCAGTGATGTAAGTAACTGAGTTAAAATAAACTGAGTTACCTAACGCAGTTACTTTAGAGGGTAACTAGTAATCTAACTGATTACTTTTCCCCTCATGGTAACTCAGTTCCCATTACTTTGGCTTAGTTACCTCAATTACATCTACCGCCACTAGATGGCAGTAGTGTAATTCCGGTGTCCTGCCGAAAAAGTTCCCCCGCCGGGTAAGGACCCCCTGTACTGCGTAGGCGCAGGGCTTGCGCAGTACGAAGGACTACGGAGCTTCCGAAAATTGCCGAACCTAAACAGCTCTGAGTGAACTCTACACCACGCAGGTGCAGTTAACATGTAATTGTACGAGGCGATGCCACACGCTCCTGATGCTCGTGCTACTCTGCAAGGTCCGTCTATCGTGTAACTAAGGGGCGGGTCTAGTATTACTGTAACCAAGGGGCGCACTTATTATTATTGTTATATATCAAGCTCTGCCCATTAATTTAACATTCGCCCTCTTCTGTAGCCATCCGCCCCTTACACGATATAATAATAATAGACCCGCCACTTGCTTACATGATATAACAGATCTGCTCCTTGGTTAGAGTAATAATAGAGCAGCCCCTTGGTTACACGATATATAACAATAATAATAAATGCACCCCTTGGTTACAGTAATACTAGACCCGCCCCTTAGTTACACGTATAGAATATTTTTTTTAAAAAGTCAGTTACTTTGCTGCGTAACTAATTACTTTTCCAATGTAGTAACTGAGTTACTAACGCAATTACTTTTTGGGAGAAGTAATTTGTAACTTAACTAATTACTTTTTTAAAGTAAGATGACCAACACTGCATACAGGGAATGTTCAATAATAGGCATCAATGTTCAGGGCAATCCCTTTTGGCACGCTTGTTGAGCCCAATGTCTGGATACACATAATGATGCAATAAAGTTTTATAATAAAATAACAGTGACTGCAATGTTGGCTGTTGTGGGTACTGTAATTCCCATCTATTTTTACATTTGGGGATCCTTTACATAACATTAAATGGCAAAAATTTTCAATAATCAGCTATTCCATGAAGCAAAGTTAACTTCCTCCAATGCATGGCAATACCCAGAACAAAACCCTCTAGGTGTATGGGGTGAATAACATTCTTTGGGGGTGTACATTTTAGATTTTTCAATGAACCCTAGTCTTTTTTGAGTCATAACATAAGTAATAAGGATACAGCAAACAACATTCAGCTTATGGTTGGCAGCTAATGATTGATTGGTTGCCAGTAGTTTTTGCACAATTCCAATAGCGCCCAAAACCAAATGTTACCAAAACCATAACTGCTTCTGAACTGCCTTATTTCGTATTATATTGCATATTTAGCAGTAATCAGTAATCTGAGCTTACACAATAAGACTTTACAGATAACATACATTAAGAAAGCAAGCTATTTCTTACCATTTCCAAAGAATATACATCCAGTGAAGAAAAGGACCATAAGAAACACAGGAGATGATACCATTTTAACCAGGGTGCCTATGCTGCAGATACGAATTTGTAATGGAGTTGTGCAGCTTCTTGTTTAAGTTTACTTACTGGTTTCCATTCCTTCTTAGCATACTTTCCATCATGACCAAATTCCGCTTTTATTTGTTCAGAATGACCAAGAGTTACATCATAGGGAAAACCCATAGGGAAAACCCAAATATGTAGAATATGTCACAAGAGAAAACCCTTAACCACTTACCTACTTGGCACTTACACTGTGCCCAGATTACATTTTTATAATTTTCTTCACACAATAGAGCTTTCTTTTGGTGGTATTTAATCACTGCTGGGTTTTTAATTTTTTTACAAAAAAATAAAGACCAAAAATTGTTAAAAAATATTTGTTTTTACTTTCTGTCAGTAATTTTTGTAATTAAGTAATTTTTCTCCTTCACTGATGTGCGCTGACGAGGAAGCATTGATGGGCACTGATAGGCTGAACTGGTGGGCATTGATGAGGTGGCACTTATGAGCATTGATGAGGCTGCACTCATGGTCACTGATTAGGTGGCACTGATGTGGAGGCACTAATATGCCGCACTTATGGGCACTGATAGGTGGCACTGATATGTGGCACCGATGAGCACTGATAGGCGGCACTGATAGGCACTGTTAGGTGGCACTGATTGGCACCAATAGGCGGCACTGGTGGGCACTGATAGGTGACACTGGTGGGCCCTGATAGGTGGCACGAATAAGCGGTACTGATGGGCACTGATGGGCATTGATGGGTGGCACTTATGGGCGACACTGATGGGCATTGATGGGCAGCATTGATGGGCATTGATGGGCAGCACTGATAGGCGGGACTGATAGCCAGCACTGACTGGTATCACTAATGGGCACTGATTGGTGGCACTTGTGGGCAGCGGTGGGCACTGATTGCTGGCAGTGGTGGGCACTGATTGCTGGCACTGGTTGGCACTCATCGCTGGCACTGATTCGTGGCACTATTGTAATCATGGCACTGATGATCAGTGCCCTGATTACATGTTTAGATGTCTCCTGTGAGGAGATGCCGCTGATCGGCTCTCTTTGCCACACACTCTGTTAGGTGTGAGGTGAGGAGCGCCGATTACCGGCATCTCTGTGTTTACATGTGACTGGCTGTCATTGGACACAGCCAATGACATGGTTAAAGAGCCGTGGATGCGTCTCTATAAAGAGATCGGGTGGCGCAGTGTCCCCCTGGGCACGCGAGAGCGGGCATTCTGGGACACCGTCATATGACGGTAGGCGGGCAACAACTAGTTAAACAGATCATCCTACTTTCCAATGAGGGATTAAAACTGATCTCTAAAACAAATTAATGCAGCTGATTACTATGTTATAAATAATAAATGTTTTATTTTAAATTCAACTATTATAAATAGCCAAGTTTGACTTGTTTTCAGCCTTTTGCAACCCACTGTACAGTAGCACTCAGACTGTGAAAGGGAGGGGCATAACCCAGGCCCAAATGTATACTTTTTTTACATTCTAGACCAGCTACCAGCTACAACCCAATCACCCCTTCACACCTGTCAAGTTAGAATGTGGGACTGTGTCTGTACAGCTGCTGCATTCCCATAGAGTAGTATAGGGTGCCTGCAAACAGCTCCCAGTGGCTCGGCTCGCATAAGCAAACCACTCATTCATGTGATCAGAATAAGAAAGTCCCAATAAATAGTGTCAAAAATGGTAGTGTAAACACTGTAATCTTCTTAGTGAATATAAGTCTTCTATATTATTAACGGAAAAATTCTTCACCAGCAAAAGGGAAACGACACCCCACAGTGCCAGACAATTTGTCTGCTTACCAGATGTATTGGACTTCTTTATTTAAAAAGAAAGTCGTGAAAGCCTGTGCAGGATTGTGTTTGCTCACATATGGAGACTGTGTCTTAATGGAGGAACCTCTTTCACGGATGGTCAGATATGGGACATAGAAGAAACAATACATGCTTCCATAGCGTAACACGGTTTATTAAAATTAAATTAGGAACATAAAACAAAAAGCCAAATGGCCTCTTACATTGATTGGTGCCCACCCAGCACTGGGGCTGCTCGTTTTGCTAACAAGGTGTAGGGTATGCGAGCCATAGACCACCTCCACAGTTGGCGTGTGTTCCACCCGAACGACGGAAACAGCCAGAGAACCGGAAGTTGGAAGGGGGATCAGGAAACACGTGACCAAGGTGACGCTCCGACGTACGTTTCGTATGATCGTCTTCAGGGATGTGTACCTTGGTCACTAAGCAATGATTCTTTATAGTAAAATAAAGGGGCGGGTTGCAGGACGTAGGCTCTGTGCTGCCGAAGCGGTCATAGCGTCCATCCCTTGGCAACCAACTTTGCACAATTATCAACACACATGTTAATGGAAGATAAAAGGCAAAAGTAAGACTTTACAAAAAAAATTATTTATTATAGTATTCTTTGGTTAAGATGACCAAAACCCCCCTTTATCAGTGGGCCTGACCACTATGTGTTTATTTTCTTCCAATGATTTGATACCCTCCCAAATGGTTTGGTTATTTTGATATTTTTTTATTTCTAATTGTCTGACCTCATCCTAAATACCTCTATATGGTGGTGGGTGCCTTTTTTGGGAATTCAAAACAGAATTGTTTTTTAAACCACTGTCGATGAAGGGGTCCGCAGTAACCCCTCCAGCCCTAGTGGTGTTTTGGCCTTCAAAATGTTTTTTAATATTTAGTTTTTTTATATATTTCTCAATATCCACAAATAAGTCAAAAATTTCGATATTTTTATTTGGTACAAATTTCAAACCCTGTGATAAGACCTCTAATTCTTTTTCTGAAAAAAATATTCCTGTTAGATTGTAGATCCCTGACATCAACTGTCTCTTTTCCTTTTTCTTTCTGCCTCTACCCCTTCTTCCTCTTTTTCTCCTCAGACGGCGTCTCCTCAGACGGCGTTAAGCCAAAAATACTTGAACTGAAGGGAAGGATGGAGCCTTTTGTGGCTTCTAAGGAATATTTAGATAGAGCCAAGAATTTGCAAACTCATCTATCTAAGTATGATGGAGAGATAAAAGACAAAAAACTAAAAAAATATCAAAGAGACATTAAAGATTTTGAAGAAAACTAAATCTATAAATGGCAAGAAAATATCCAGACATCTACAGTACAGGAGTCCGTTGCAGATAGGGAAGTTGAAATGCATAATGCTGTATCACAATCGGCTACCAAATCAAAAACGCATTCTGGTACTCCAAAGAAAAATACTAAACCCTCATCCCACGCCCAATCAACGCCCTTATCAAACTTACCAACAACCCTACCTAGTACCTATTCATAATAGGTTTACATCTCTGGACAATAGACCACCAGAGTATAACTATTATGAAGACAACAGCACACACTATCACACCCAGAGGTGGTTTTAGAGGTAATTTCAGGGGTAGGCCAACCTATTACCAACACCCTCAACAGGGGGGGGGGTGGAGAGGGTGGAAAGAACCCTACAAAATCCCTTACAATCCTCCTTAATACCACAAAGAACGAGTAGAAAAAGAGGAAAAAGGGGTACAGGCAGAAAGAAAAAGGAAAAGAAACAGTTGATGTCAGGGATCTACAATCTAACAGGAATAATATTTTCAGAAAAAGAATTAGAGGTCTTATCACAGGGTTTGAAATTTGCACCAAATAAAAATATCGACAGGTTTGACATGTTTGTGGATATTGAGAAACATATAAGAAAAATAAATATTAAAAAACATTTTGCAGGCCAAAACACCACTAGGGCTGGAGAGGATACTGCGGACCCCTTCATCCACAGTGGTTTAAATAACAATTCTGTTTTTAATCCCAAAAAGAGCACCCACCACCATATAGAGCAGGGGTGCCCAACATTTTGATGAGTGAGGGCCACTTAAGCAACTTGGTAACCGGTCGCGGGCCACAATGAGCAGAGCAGGTGGATGACAGGTCATTGTCCGCTCTGCATATGCAGAGCGGACATGGACACAGCCCACTCTACTCTATGGGTCCTCCGATCTCCCCAGACGGAAGGGGATTGATCCTCTTCTGTTTTTTTTTTTAGTGGATCAGATTGGAGGTAGGCGGGTGTAAATGGACACAAATCTGTTTACATCTGCCTTTTCATAGAGGTGAATGGAGGGTCTGATTGGGTCGGACCGATTGTGTGAAAGGGGCCTAAGACTGTTTTCACACTAATGCTGCGCAGTGCACCTGTGTCTTTCCCATGGGTTAGCTACACTTTGCCATAGACTTCTATTATATCCTACAGGTGTGGTGCACTTTCTGAAAGCACACCAGACCCGCAGGTAATGAGAGAAGTCTATGCCTCTAGTGCAGGTAACCTGAAGGTGCACTGCACCTGCGGATCAGTTTGAAAGCAGCCCAGTAACCACTGCGCATATAAGCCCATACATATACTGCAATTCTAGTAATAAACTGACCTTTAATAACAGTCTTCCATTCAGGTATCGTCTGCTGTTGCTGTCCCAGGCAGAATGCATTTGGTATCACTCTGCCTATGACAGGAACCGGCGCTATACAGGAAGCATCAACTTACACAGCTCTGCTCCACAGCCGCTTGCTTTCTCTACCGTCGACTTATTTAACATCACAGATGCTCTGGTATGGCGGGTCCGCAACCCATGATCTGGGTTTGCCAATCCGCAATCCCAGAGAAGGAGGTCGCAGGCCACATCAGCCACTGGTTGGGCACCCCTGATATAGAGGTATCTAGGAATATGGTACAGGATGAGGTCAGACAATTAGAAATAAAAAAATATCAAAATAACCAAACCATTTGGGAGGGTAGCAAATCATTGGAAGAAAATAAACACATAGTGGTCAGGCCCGCTGATAAAGGAGGGGGGGGGGTTTGGTCATCTTAACCAAAGAATACTATAATAAAGAAATAGAAAGACTACTTAGTGAAACAGTGACTTATAAAAAATTAAGCACAGATTCAACACCACGTTTAAAAATAGAATTAGGGGAATGGATCAAAAAAGGAATAGCCAAGAAAATACTGGAGCAAAAAGAAGGAGATTATTTACAGATACATGCACAAAAAATTTCGGTGCTGTATATAGTACCGAAAATACATAAGAATAAAGAAAACCCACGGGCCACCCTATAGTAAGTGGGATTGGCTCTCTGTACTCTAGGTTGGGGGAGCATCTCGACAAATTCCTCTAGCCTTTGGTAACACAGAGCCAATCCTACTTAAAGGATAGTAGAGAACTAATCCTACTTTTGCAAAATATTACAGTAACTGACTCAACTCTAATGGTTACAATAGACATTGAGTCTTTATACACGGATATACGTCAGAAGGATGCATTGGAGGCAGTAAAATGGACTCTGTCAAATGAGTCCAAGATGACTAAATCCCAAACCAACTTTTTGGTGGAGGGACTATCTATAGCCATGGGTAACAATTACTTTTGGGCGCTCAATTAGTATTAAAACCAAACGGGTGGTGTGGCTATGGGGGCACGCTATGCCCCAAGTGTAGTGAATATAACATTAAACAAGTGGGAGTTAGAAACAATTCTTACAAATAAAACTAAAGAGCTTTTGTTTTATAAGAGGTACATTGATGACGTTATATTGTTTTGGGAGGGACCTCATACAAGTTTAATGGCTTTCCTAAGAAAAATGAATAATAATAGACATGGTTTAAAGTTTACGGCTGAATGTAGCCTGACCACCGTCAATTATCTGGATCTGACACTCACTAAATCCCAAAATAGCATTACTACGGGAACCTATTTCAAAGAAACGGATAGAAATGAGTTTGTACCTACCCACAGCTGTAATCATCTGTAGTGGATAGGGGCTGTGCCTAAAGGATACTACATGAGAACACGGCGGAATTGCCACAACGATGCTGATTTTAACACACAGGCGCAAGTCCTGAAGGACAGATTTCTGGAAAAGGGCTATCCATTGGACACACTTGAAAAGCTAGTCGAACAGGTGTGGACAATGGATAGACAGTCACTTCTGTCCACCAGACCTAAAAGGGAGTTTAAGGGGGGTGTGGCTTTTCTTTCAGGCTTCCACCGCCAGTACAGACAAGTAGAAACTATTTTTAAAAAATATTGGCCAGTTTTGTTGAGGGACAGAGATTTACAATCTCTACTCCCAGATAGATTTATCTACCGAAAGGCCCCAGGCCTAAGAAATCTTATAGCACGGAACATACCAGATCCACCCAAGAAGGTACCCACATTCCTGGATGGATCTGGGTTCCACTATTGCACCAGGTGCAAAGCTTGTATAACCACTAGAAAATTGGGTGCAAGTAAAAAGATTTCACACTTTTAAATCCTTGGTGACAAAAGAAGAATTTAAAATCAAACCCTTGATTACTTGCTATTCCGATCATGTGACGTATGTTTTGTAATGCCCATGTTCATTACAATATGTAGGTAGAATCACGCGACAGTTAAAAATTTGAATAAATGAACATGTGGCCAACATCAAAAAAGGTTACCCCAACCACAGCGTGTCTAGACATTTCAAAATTTACCATAATAGTGACCCAACACATCTTAGATTTTATGGTATCGATAAAGTATCGAAACATTGGAGGGGTACCCACATGAAGAGATCTATATCTCAAAATGAAACTTATTGGTTGTATAAACTACGCAGGATGCAGCCTTATGGGCTAAACATCGAACTTGATTTAAATTGTTTCCTAACCAACGACTAACTATCTATGCCCCCTTTTCCTTATCCACTGTTTAGATACACATTGAAAATATATGTATATATATTTCTCTCATCTATATGAGGCAGCCTAGAATTGTCTGCTAATTATAGTCTCCCTCCCTTTTCACTGACAAAAAATCAAACCTACTAAAGGTGTTGACCCATTGTAGATTTGAAACTACTATTGGGCCTATGGGATAATAGATATAGGATAGTCACTATAAATATGTGCCTAATCCAATAATGTGCATTTAGTATGTCTTTAGTGCTGTATAGGTAATAATGTATCAGTATTGTGCATTTTCAATATTTTATTTCTAAATATGAGGGAGTACACTATGTAGCACTAGTGAGCGCAGTTAGCCTTTTGCACCAGACATGACGTAAACCGGCACTGCAGCTGCAATCTACTGTATCCCCCCATCGGTTTTATATACATTGTGGAATCCACACAATGTCGGTCTTCCCTTGTTTTCAGGGATCTCGTTTTTTTTTTTTTTAGTTTTTTTGTAAAGTTTTACTTTTTCCTTTTATCTTCCATCAACATGTGTGTTGATTATTGTGCAATGTTGGTTGCCAAGGGATGGACGCTATGACCGCTTTGGCGGTGCAGAGCCTACGCCCCTTTATTTTACTATAAAGGATCGTTGCTTAGTGACCAAGGTACGCATCCCTGAAGACGTTCATACGAAACGTACGTCGGAGCGTCACCTTGGTGACGTGTTTCCTGATCCCACTTCCGACTTACGGTTCTCTGGCTGTTTCCGTTGTTCGGAGGTGGTCTACGGCTCGCATACCCAACACCTTGTTAGCAAAACGAGCAGCCCCAGTGCCGGGTGGGCACCAATCAATGTAAGAGGCCATTTGGCTTTTCGTTTTATGTTCCTAATTGAATTCTAATAAACCATGTTACGCTATGGAAGCATGTATTGTTTCTTCTATGTCCCATATCTGACCATCCGGGAAAGAGGTTCCTCCATTAAGACACAGTCTCAATATGTGAGCAGGCACAATCTTGCACAGGCTTTCACGACTTTCTTTTTAAATAAAGAAGTCCAATACATCTGGTAAGCAGACAAATTGTCTGGCACTGTGGGGTGTCGTTTCCCTTTTGCTGGTGAAGGATTTTTCCGTTAATAATATAGAAGACTCTTATATTCACTAAGAAGATTGAAGTGTTTACACTACCATTTTGGACACTATTTATTGGGACTTCCTTATTCTGATCACTTACCTTTGTTGCAGTGTGTCAAAACACTAATGTCCCATATAATCTAATGTGTTTATGTAATATTTTTTATTTAATTTATTTATTCTTTTGCAGTGTGTCAAAACACTAATGTCACTTTATGATCTAATGCAATATTTTATGTGGAGGCATTTTACAGTAGGCACAGGATCCACAGGTGCTCACTTTACTATTATGGATATCACATACACTAGCGCCCTCTATATATCTATCTATGTTATTGTCCACATTTGTGCAATCAGGGGAGCAGCTTTATAGTATATTTACACTTTTTTCTTTATGTAACCACCAAACATCTATAGATTTTATTAGTGTTTTTTTTTTGAGTGATTACCATATATATTTTTTGCTTATATTTTGGCGCGGAGTATAATTTCATATTTTAAACCACTCATTCATGCTGTAGATGTCATCCATGTGAAAGATGATCAGGGGTTTCATTGAATATATAGGAGTGCTTTGACCACACTGGGATACAAATATATACAATGTAGTATCCACTTTATTAGGCTGCTGTTTAAGTGGTGTGGTGAGCTACGTTTTCCAAGAAAAATGCAGATTATCGCAAGGACACATAGAAAACAATTGTTTTGTATGTATCCTGCTAACATAACAACATTGTTGTGATGTGCAGTGCAGTGCTAAAAAATGCAGACATGCTGCTTTTTTCCTAAGTTCACTGGATATCACCACCAGGACCACCCGGGGTACCCCAATAAGGTAAAAATCTATTTAACAGGGAGGCCCAGGCACCTTTATGTTACATTATAGTGTGCAGGCACAGAGGCTCTTTTTAATGCTTGACCGCAGCTCTTAGAGCTGAGTACTGTATATGGATCTATGAGTCTGTGCACTTGTGTGAATGAGGCCTTAAAGATATTATCTAGCTTTGCAAAGGCATTTGATGCATTCAAAGTAAAATTATATCCTTTGTGGCTACTGAGGAATATATTTAAATTAAAGTTTTTGTGGCCAGGATTCAGCTTCAAGTTTCCTAGTTAATCATTATACAATTGAAAACCACATATTTATGCATAGCACATCAAAGGATACAATAAAATACAATCCTTTTCAAATTGTAGGATATATAGATAATAATCAGGGTTTTTAGAACTAAACCAGGCACACTTCTTAGTAAGAGCTTGTAAAAGTGATTGTCCTTTTGGAACATCTGAATACCTTAGATTAAGTAATATTAAGGGCTTTTAAAAAAAAAATAACAAACATGTTATACTTAACTGCTCTGTGTAATGGATTTACACAAAGCAACCCCAAATCCTCCTCTTCTCGTGTCTCCCGTCTGCACTCTTGGCCCCTACCTCCTGCCGAGTGCCCCCAGAGCAATCAGCTTGCAATGGGGCACCCAAATAGGCTTGTCCATTCACGTGAAAATAATAATAATAATGGGGAAAGAAGAGAAAACCCCTCTGAAAAAATACCATATTTATCGGCGTATAACACGCACCCCAAGTTTAGGATGGAAGTTTAAGGGAAAAAAAACTTACATTTAAATGCCTATCAATGCAGCCTTATCAGTGTCCATTGCAGCCTTGTCAGTGCAGCTTTGTCAGTGCAGCCTTGTCCCAGTGCAGCCTTGTCAGTGCAGCCTTGTCAGTGCAGCTTTGCCAGTGCAGCCTTGTCCCAATGCAGCCTTGTCCCAGTGCAGCCTTGTCCCAGTGCAGCCTTGTCCCAGTGCAGCCTTGTCCCAGTGCAGCCTTGTCCCAGTGCAGCCTTGTCCCAGTGCAGCCTTTCCCCAGTGCAGCCTTTCCCCTCAGTGTTCATCGCTTGGACGATTTAAAATTGGCGCTGCCGAGGACAGTATCCGATGGGGGACACTATCTGACAGGACACCGAAGCGGAGCAAACGCCGCTGAGATAGCAGGGACTGGGCAGAGCCGAGATACACATAGCCGAGTGTGCGTGGCTCTTCTCGGCTCTGCTCACAGTCACGCCCAGTCCCGCCCTATGATGGACATAACACAGGTCCAATGGCGGGACTGGGCGGGACTGTGAGCAGAGCCGAGAAGAGCCGAGTACACTTGGCTATGTGTATCTTGTCGGCGATCGATCCGCTCACAGTCAGCGGAGATCGGCGGGGGATCAGTGGGGATCGGCGTATAACACGCACCCACGATTTTCGAAAGTGCGTGTTATACGCCGATAAATACGGTAAGTCACAGGCGGACCACACTGCTTTATACCAAGAAAAATGTTTTTATTGCACAAAAACCTACACAACCTACACACAAAAAAGACTACATTAAACTAAGACAATGTTGTCTGAGCAAAAGCAGCTGCATCACGCATACAGCACTCACACATCATCTACCCAATTAAGAATACAAAATAAAGTGCTAGAAATAGCTATTGAGTTAGCACTTCGTTCCTGGTGCATATCACCATAGATCAATGTGCAAATCTCATCACTGTATGTAAAAAAAGAGAGGGGCCCCCTGCCAGGGGATACCAGGGTATAGATTATAAAGTCTACACAATGAAAAGCAAACCCCCACAGGAACCAAACACTGGGTTAAGCTAAATTGTTGTTTTGTTACTTGATAATATATCCTGCATAGAAAGTGGCATAAGCCATTAGTTGTGGATGTTATATCTAGCCATTTAGCAGAGCTAATCCGGTATGGGCTGACAAAGTCATGCAAGAGTGGTGAAACATGCAAGGTTTTGAGTGGTGTGAACTATTATCATAACATTACAGAATAAAGGAAAATGTAGGAGGTCAGGAAGATGAGATTAAAGAAAGGAGCTGTAAAAAGGGTTAAGATGACTGATATTTAGGAGAAAAGACTAGCAACTATTAGAGATATAAAAAAAGCGTGATTTAGAATGAAAAAAAATATAGAAACAATAGGGCAGCAATCTGAGAATAGAAAGTGCTACCAAGACTAAGAGGAGAGTGTAAGGCAGGGGTGCCCAACCTTTTGAAGAGCGAGGGCCACCTAAGCAACTTGATAATCGTTTGCGGGCTACAATGAGCGGAGCAGGTGCATGGCAGCCCACTCTACTCTATAGAGCCCACTCTACTTACTTAGAAGTGAATGGAGGGTCCAATTGGGTCGGACTGACCGTGTGAAAGGGGCCTATGGCTCAGTGCAGGTAACCCTCAGGTGCACTGCTCTGCACCTGCGGATCAGTTTGAAAGCAGCCCAGTAACCACTGCAGAACGGATATGCCCATATATACACTGTGATTTTAGTAATAAAGTTACTATTAATAACAGTATTCTATTCCATCCCAGAGCAGGAGGTCGTGGGCCACATCAGAGGTATCCGCGTGCCACATGTGGCCCCTGGGCCACTGGTTGGGCACCCCTGGTGTAAGGGGTGATTCTAGAATTGCCAATAAATAAACAATAAAGAAAGTGAGATTTCTAAATAATTTTCTGTAAGAATTGGTGAAAAGTTCATTTTTAATTGTCCGGTGTGGGAAGATAGGCAGGGTTTGGTGAAGCCAAAAATGAACCTACAAATAATTTTCATATGTACTTTAAGAAAGGGGATGGACATATATATTGGATCTCTAGGAGCTGCACACCCCGATACATCATAAAGAGAAAGGTTCAAGAAAATTCCCATGGGGCTTTTTAGCAGCAATATTGAGAGACACAAGTTCTTTCCATAAAAATATGAATTTTATTAGCACTGATTGATGGAATGATTATACAACGCAGAAAACTAGAAATAGTTAAAATATGAGCTCTGGTACTCAAAAGACAGACAAATATCGATGAGAAATACAACAATCCTTCAAATAGTTGATGCTGAATTCAAATATTACAATATTAAATTCCTATATTCATGGCTTAAATGAACATTTGGTATACAGAAATACCCCAATGCATTTCAACCTAGGACAAATAGTGGTCTTCAGGGAATTTTCATATTTCTGTTGGTACAGCAAACGAATAATCTTTAGTATTACATAACATTGTTTAATAGATATAGGCGTTTACCAGAAACAGCAATCATAAGCCTGGATATTTACCCTTATCATCAAATGGTTGCGTTTAGGACCAGAGACTTTCTTAAAAAGACATCAATCTCCTTCAGAGGTGATTCCGAAATCCGCTGCACCGCTGCCCATGTCCAGAGAAATCTCCCCAAGGGGAAAAGATTGTGCGGCCAAAGTCCTTGCAGGGTCTACAAGTGGTCAAAGGACAGGAAGGCCTCCACCAGATGGATAACCGTGGGCGGTGGCACCTAGGATTTATTATATTAAATTTATTCTTAAAAGTACACAAGGAAAAGGAGGGGAAGGACAGGGGCTAGATAATAAGAAAAAAGTTTGTAAAAAACAGCTTACATATTGCTGCAACAGATAGGACAATAGAATGTCACTGATTTTATATAATAATAACAATGTTGTTGGACAAATTGGCCGGGTATTAGTGCAGTGTGTGTGATGAGTGAGAGTGTGAAGAGAAAGAAAAAAGAAAGAAAAGAAAATAAAAAAGTGTGAACTCACCAAGCCAGTGTTACTGGTGAGGGTTAAAAGGTAATGTGTGCCAGTGAAAAAAAAACAATAGTATACTGGTGAAAGGAATAAAAGAAAGCATAGTGATGGAAGTGAAAAAAATAATAAGATTCTACTTAACTATGAAGCTAAATGAAAAAGTGCACAGGTGAGTGAAAAAGTGTGTGAAAGGAGAAACATATATGGCCAGGCCAATTAATAAATACCTGTATTAGGTCGTTTGCAATAAATTTACTTTTAGGGCTTACAAAGCCCCAGGTCTAAATAACAAAAATCAAAGGAAAAAACCCCATTAGAATAGATTATATGAAGGAACATGTAGATCTTCATAAATCCCCAGAGAAAGGCTCCTTACCTAATCCTCTTCAGAGATGCTTCCACCATTCCAGTCAGGGATCAACTAAAGGATCCATGCTGGATATGGGGAGTATTTAGCTTATATATAATAATTAATGAATAATTAACCACCTCAGTACAGGGCATTTTCACCCCCTTCCCGACCAAGCCATTTTTCAGCTTTCAGCGCTGTCACATTTTGAATGACAATTGCGCAGTCATACAACACTGTACCCAAATGAAATTGTTATCATTTTGTCCCCACAAATAGAGCTTTCTTTTGGTGGTATTTGATCACCTCTGCGTTTTTTTTGTGCTATAAACAAAAGAAGAGGGACAAGTTTAAAAAAAAAAAAAATATTTTTTGCTATACTAAATATCCCCCAAAAATATATAAAAAAAATATTTTTCCTCAGTTTAGGCCAATACGTATTTTTCTAGATATTTTTGGTAAAAAAAAAATCGCAATCAGTGTATATTAATTGGTTTGCGCAAAAGTTATAGCGTCTACAAAATAGGGGATAGATTTATAGCATTTTTATTATTTTTTGGTTCCTGGTGTCTCAGAAGCTCGCCCCTCAGTTTAACCCACTGCAGAGACCGAATGGGGGAATGGGGAGCAGGTGTGTTACATTTGGTGTTATCACTCTCACTCTCATACTGGTCACTGGAAGTTCAACATGGCACCTCATGCAAAGAACTCTCTGAGGATCTGAAAAAAATAATGGTTGCTCTACATAAAGATAGCCTAGGGCCTAGGCTATAAGAAGATTGCCAATACCCTGAAACTGAGCTGCAGCATGGTGGCCAAGACCATACAGTGGTTTAACAGTACAGGTTCCACTCAGAACAAGCCTCGCCATGGTCAACTAACGAAGTTGAGTGCACGTGCTCAGCGTCATATACATGTCTTGGCAAATAGACGTATGAATGCTGCCAGCATTGCTGCAGAGTAGGGATGAGCCGAACACCCCCGGGTTCGGTTCGAACCAGAACCTTCGAACGGACCGAAAGTTCGCGCGAATTTTCGAACCCTATACGTTATAATGGACGCGAACGTTCGAAATCAAAAGTGCTAATTACAACGGCCAATATGCATGTTAATGTCATAAAACAGGTTTGGGGACCCGGGTCCTGCCCCAGGGGACATATATCAATGCAAAAAGAACTTTTAAAAACTAACGTTTTTTCGGGAGCAGTCATTTTAATGATGCATAAAGTGAAAAAAAAAAAGTGAAATTTTCCTTTAAATATGGTACCTGGGGGGTGTCTAAAGTATGCCTGTGAAGTGGCATGTGTTTCCCGTGTTTAGAACTGTCCTTGCACAAAATGACATTTGTAAAGGAAAAAAAGAAGCCATTTAAAACCACTTGCGGCTTTAGGTTTGATCTTAAGTAGAATCTGAACAGGTACATTATGAAGTGTAGCTCCATCCCAAAAAAATCTATTTTTAAGCTTTTTGGAGAACATAGGGAGGGGTTATCACCCCTGTAACATTTGCTGTCTTTGCACATCTGTTCAGAACATGTCACCTCACTTTCCGTCCCAATGACAAATGTTTTTGGAAAAGTGGGGTTTTAATTGAAACAAGGATTGGTGATAAAGTATCAGTAGAGAGGAGATACCTTTTTCCCAAATTAAATCTAACAGGATAGAATTTCCCTTCCTAGGGGTAGATTTCCTCTCACTTCCTGTTTTCTCTTTCCATTTGCAAGTAGGAGTCGTTTGTAAGTTGGATGTTTGAAAGTAGGGGCCTGGCGTATATACTCTGCAGAAATTTGCCCTATTAGATGTTGGTGTAGCCACAAGACTGGTGGGCACAGGAATGGGCCCTGCTGTGAGTTAATAGATCAAGATTTGTAATTGCATGCACCTGTTGAACAGGGCAGAAAAATTGGGGGTGGTGGTGGTGGTGGTGGACGGTTTTGCCACAAGACTGTAAGCTCTCACAGTTACTCTTGGTGGGCGCAGGAATGGGCCCTGCTGTGAGTTATTAGATCAAGATTTGTAATTGCAAGCACCTGATGAACAGGGCAGAAAAATTGGGCCTTTGGCGGTGGTGGTGGACGGTGTTGCCACAAGACTGTAGGCCCTCATAGTTACTCTTGGTGGGCGCAGGAATGGGCCCTGCTGTGAGTTATTAGATCAAGATTTGTAATTGCAAGCACCTGATGAACAGGGCAGAAAAATTGGGCCTTTGGCGGTGGTGGTGGACGGTGTTGCCACAAGACTGCAGGCCCTCATAGTTACTCTTGGTGGGCGCAGGAATGGGCCCTGCTGTGAACTATTAGATCAAGATTTGTAATTACCCGCCCCTGTTAAACAGGGGCTGAAAAATTGTGCCTTAGGCACTGGTGCTGGTGCCACAACACTGCAACCCCTCACAGAGACTGTACTTGGAGCACAGCAGTCACACGTGTTGCGAAGCATTTTTTTAAAAAATTGTAAGTACACGCCCCTGTTAAACAGGGGCTGAAAAATTGTGCCTTAGGCACTGGTGCTGGTGCCACAACACTGCAACCCGGCCCTCACAGATACTGTACTTGGAGCACAGCAGTCACACGTGTTGCGAAGCATTTTTTTTAAAAAATTGTAAGTACACGCCCCTGTTAAACAGGGGCTGAAAAATTGTGCCTTAGGCACTGGTGCTGGTGCCACAACACTGCAACCCGGCCCTCACAGATACTGTACTTGGAGCACAGCAGTCACACGTGTTGCGAAGCATTTTTTTAAAAAATTGTAAGTACCCGCCCCTGTTAAACAGGGGCTGAAAAATTGTGCCTTAGGCACTGGTGCTGGTGCCACAACACTGCAACACGGCCCTCACAGAGACTGTACTTGGAGCACAGCAGTCACACGTGTTGCGAAGCATTTTTTTAAAAAATTGTAAGTACACGCCCCTGTTAAACAGGGGCTGAAAAATTGTGCCTTAGGCACTGGTGTGGTGGCATGGATCATTGAGGAGGAGGAAGAGGATAGTCAGTGAACATAAGAGGACAGTCACTCAGCATCAGCATAGGCAGTCTTGAAGGGATGTGACATTAAAAATTATTCGGTTATATCCGCCTCAGGTGCCTGGTAGCTGGTGGTGATCCAAGACTGATTCATTTTGATGAATGTCAGTCGATCAACCGAGGCGGTGGACAGGCGCACCCTATGATCAGTCACAAATCCTCCAGCAGCACTGAATGTGCGTTCGGAAAGAACGCTGGAGGCAGGACAGGCCAGTAGCTCAATTGCATACTGTGCAAGCTCTGGCCAGTGATCCATCCTCAGGACCCAGTAAGCCAGAGGATTTTCGGTGGGAAAGGTGTCCAAGTCTGACCTTGCCCCAAGGTATTCCTGCACCATGTATATCAGACGCTGGCGATGGTTGCTGGAACCGATCATACCTTGGGGCTGCGGACTAAAAAATTGTCTGAACGCATCGGTCAGACGTCCACCTTCCCCACCGCTCCTTCTGCCACTGACCGAAGCCTCAGCAACTCGTCGCCCAGGACCAGGAGTTTGTAGCCTCCCAGTTTCTGGGAACGCGTTGCACAGACCTTTCTGCAAGGCCTCCCTGAGATGTCTCATCCTCTGCTCCCTCTGCGACGGCAAGATAAGGTCCGCAACCTTACCCTTGTACCGCGGATCAAGGAGAGTGGCCAGCCAGTAATGGTCCCTCTCCTTGATCCGAAGAACACGAGGATCCTTCCGCAGGCTTTGCAGGATCAGGGAGGCCATGCAGCGTAGGTTAGCTGAGGCATTCAGTCCGGAGTCTTCTGGGTCACTGAGGATGACATGATCGCCAGCCACCTCCTCCCAGCCACGTACAAGTCCACTGGCTTGTTGGGACTGTACATCATCCCTAAAAGACTGCTGCTGCTGATGCTGAGTGCCAGGCTCCACCTCCATGCTCACACAATCCTCCTCCTCCTCCTCCTCCTCCTCATCCTCTTCCTGTGTGATGGGTGGGACAGAAGGAACACTGTCCGGATAAAGGGGGCCTTGAGAGGCAAGGAAGTCCTCCTCTTCCTGCCTCTGTTCTGCCTCAAGTGCCCTGTCCATTATCCCACGCAGCGTATGCTCCAACAGGTGGACAAGAGGGACAGTGTCACTGATGCATGCACTGTCACTGCTCACCATCCTCGTGGCCTCCTCAAATGGTGAGAGGACAGTGCATGCATCCCTGATCATGCTCCACTGACGTGGGGAAAAAAAACCAAGCTCCCCTGACCCTGTCCTGGTGCCGTAGTCGCAAAGGTACTCATTGATGGCCCTCTGCTGCGTGTGCAGTCGCTGCAGCATGGCCAACGTTGAGTTCCACCTGGTGGGCATGTCAGATATTAGGCGGTTCTTGGGCAGGTTCAGCTCCTTTTGCAGCTCAGTCAGCCGAGCACTGGCATTATAAGATCGGCGGAAATGCACACAGACTTTCCTGGCCTGCCTCAGGACATCCTGTAAGCCTGGGAACCTGCCCAAGAACCGCTGCACCACCAGGTTGAGGACGTGAGCCATGCAGGGCACATGGGTGAGCTGCCCCTGTCGCAGGGCGGAGAGGAGGTTGGTGCCATTGTCAGAAACGACCATTCCTGGCTTAAGCTGACGTGGCGTCAACCACCTCTCGGCCTGCCCCTGCAGAGCTGCCAGAACCTCTGGCCCAGTGTGGCTCCTGTCCCCCAAACACACCAGCGCAAGCACGGCATGGCATCTTTTTGCCTGCGTACTTGCGTAGCCCCTTGTACGCCTACGGAGCACCGCTGGTTCCAAGGACAGAGCACTGGAGGAAGAAGAAGAGGAGGGGGTGGAGGAGAGAGGTGTGTCACAACCAGTAGCAGTAGTCGCGTTTTGGAGGCGTGGTGGCGGAACAACCTCCAACACTACTGCACCTTGTCCTGCATCCCTCCCAGCTGCCAATAGAGTGACCCAATGGGCCGTGAAAGAAAGGTACCGTCCTGTCCATGCCTGCTGGACCATGAGTCAGCGGTAATATGCACCTTACCGCTGACCGCCCTGTCCAGCGAGGCATGGACATTGCCCTCCACATGCCGGTAGAGAGACGGAATCGCCTTCCGCGAGAAAAAGTGGCGTTTGGGAACCTGCCACTGAGGAACCGCACATTGAACAAACTCACGGAAGGGGGCCGAGTCTACCAACTGAAAAGGCAGCAGTTGAAGTGCTAGCAATTTAGCAAGGCTAGCATTCAACCGCTGGGCATGTGGATGGCTGGGAGTGTACTTCTTTCTACGGTCCAGCAGCTGGGGCAGGGAAATTTGCCTGCTGCAATCGGACGTCGGTGTACTGCAAGTACTTGGTTGTGACACACCGAATTCTACACCTTCAGTCCTCTCAGAGCAGCTTTCAGAGAGGACTGAAGGTGTAGTGGGGATGGAGATCCCAGCTGAGGAGGAGCAAGGAGAGGTCCGCTTAGTTCTTTGGTGTGGGTCTTTTATGTGTGCCTGCCAACGAGCTGCATGGCAGGTCGCCATATGTCTGGTCATGCTTGTCGTGCCCAAGCGGCTGATGTTTTGGCCACGCGAGATACGCTTGAGACAAATATTGCAAATAGCAGTGGTGCGATCTGCTGCACTCGTCTCAAAAAAGGCCCACACCAAAGAACTTTTCTGATAACGTGCAGAGGCAGCGCCCTGCACAGGCGGAGCTCTGCGGTGTTGTACAGTTGCTGTGCTGGCCTCTACCTGGCCTCCAGGGGGCATCCTGCCTCGTTGGACATGTGACGCCGCATCCTCCTCCTCCTCGTCCTCCTCCTCATCCTCTCTCCCTTGAGGCACCCACGTGGAGTCAGTGACCTCATCATCCCCTCCCTCTTCACCACTAGAGCAAACCTGGCAGTAAGCTGCAGCTGGTGGAACAGTACTGCCAGATTCCTCAAGCTGGGTATCGTCATCCGAGCCTTCGAATCGTTGGGCATCCTCCTGGAGCATGTACCCAACACTGTGCTCAAAGAGTTCGGGGGACTCCTCAGGAGGACATGGTGGGTCTAGGGAAGGGGTGGCTGATGATGCTCTGTCAGTACCCTGAGCCTGGGTGAGAGAGGATGAGGAGGATGAGGAGGGCTTGGTCATCCATTCTACCAAGCCTTCAGCATGATGCGGCTCCACATGTCCAGCTGCCGAAAACAAAGACGCGCGTGTCCCATGGCCACGTGCTGATGACGATGCACGACCACGTCCACGGCCACGTCCACTAGAAACAGAGCCTGCCTGCCCTGTGTTCTTGGCTCTGCACGCTCTGCCTCCCCTTGGCGGTCTTCCAGCCATTGTAGTCGGTAGTCCTGTGGGTGCTGCTGAGAAGAAAATATAGGAGCTCTGTGTGATGCCACTAACACACTAGAAGTCCTATGGGTGCTTCTGCAAAGAAAATAGAGGAGCTCTGTGTGATGCCACTAACACACTAGAAGTCCTGTGGGTGCTTATGCAAAGAAAATAGAGGAGCTCTGTGTGATGCCACTAACACACTAGAAGTCCTGTGGGTGCTGCTGAGAAGAATATATAGGAGCTCTGTGTGATGCCACTAACACACTCGAAGTCCTGTGGGTGCTTATGCAAAGAAAATAGAGGAGCTCTGTGTGATGCCACTAACACACTAGAAGTCCTGTGGGTGCTTCTGCAAAGAAAATAGAGGAGCTCTGTGTGATGCCACTAACACACTAGAAGTCCTGTGGGTGCTTCTGCAAAGAAAATAGAGGAGCTCTGTGTGATGCCACTAACACACTAGAAGTCCTGTGGGTGCTTATGCAAAGAAAATAGAGGAGCTCTGTGTGATGCCACTAACACACTAGAAGTCCTGTGGGTGCTTATGCAAAGAAAATAGAGGAGCTCTGTGTGATGCCACTAACACACTAGAAGTCCTGTGGGTGCTGCTGAGAAGAATATATAGGAGCTCTGTGTGATGCCACTAACACACTAGAAGTCCTATGGGTGCTTCTGCAAAGAAAATAGAGGAGCTCTGTGTGATGCCACTAACACACTAGAAGTCCTGTGGGTGCTTCTGCAAAGAAAATAGAGGAGCTCTGTGTGATGCCACTAACACACTAGAAGTCCTGTGGGTGCTTATGCAAAGAAAATAGAGGAGCTCTGTGTGATGCCACTAACACACTAGAAGTCCTGTGGGTGCTTCTGCAAAGAAAATAGAGGAGCTCTGTGTGATGCCACTAACACACTAGAAGTCCTGTGGGTGCTTCTGCAAAGAAAATAGAGGAGCTCTGTGTGATGCCACTAACACACTAGAAGTCCTGTGGGTGCTTATGCAAAGAAAATAGAGGAGCTCTGTGTGATGCCACTAACACACTAGAAGTCCTGTGGGTGCTTATGCAAAGAAAATAGAGGAGCTCTGTGTGATGCCACTAACACACTAGAAGTCCTGTGGGTGCTGCTGAGAAGAATATATAGGAGCTCTGTGTGATGCCACTAACACACTAGAAGTCCTATGGGTGCTTCTGCAAAGAAAATAGAGGAGCTCTGTGTGATGCCACTAACACACTAGAAGTCCTGTGGGTGCTTCTGCAAAGAAAATAGAGGAGCTCTGTGTGATGCCACTAACACACTAGAAGTCCTGTGGGTGCTTATGCAAAGAAAATAGAGGAGCTCTGTGTGATGCCACTAACACACTAGAAGTCCTGTGGGTGCTGCTGAGAAGAATATATAGGAGCTCTGTGTGATGCCACTAACACACTAGAAGTCCTATGGGTGCTTCTGCAAAGAAAATAGAGGAGCTCTGTGTGATGGGACTAACACACTTCAAGTCCTATAGGTGCTTCTGGGAAGAAAATATAGCTCTGTGTGTGTAATGGGACTAACACACTTCAAGTCCTATAGGTGCTTCTGGGAACAAAATATAGCTCTGTGTGTGTGATGGGACTAACACACTTCAAGTCCTATAGGTGCTTCTGGGAACAAAATATAGCTCTGTGTGTGTGATGGGACTAACACACTTCAAGTCCTATAGGTTCTTCTGGGAACAAAATATAGCTCTGTGTGTGTGATGGGACTAACACACTTCAAGTCCTATAGGTGCTTCTGGGAAGAAAATATAGCTCTGTGTGTGTGATGGGACTAACACACTTCAAGTCCTATAGGTGCTTCTGGGAAGAAAATATAGCTCTGTGTGTGTGATGGGACTAACACACTTCAAGTCCTATAGGTGCTTCTGGGAACAAAATATAGCTCTGTGTGTGTGATGGGACTAACACACTTCAAGTCCTATAGGTGCTTCTGGGAACAAAATATAGCTCTGTGTGTGTGATGGGACTAACACACTTCAAGTCCTATAGGTGCTTCTGGGAACAAAATATAGCTCTGTGTGTGTAATGGGACTAACACACTTCAAGTCCTATAGGTGCTTCTGGGAACAAAATATAGCTCTGTGTGTGTAATGGGACTAACACACTTCAAGTCCTATAGGTGCTTCTGGGAACAAAATATAGCTCTGTGTGTGTAATGGGACTAACACACTTCAAGTCCTATAGGTGCTTCTGGGAACAAAATATAGCTCTGTGTGTGTGATGGGACTAACACACTTCAAGTCCTATAGGTGCTTCTGGGAACAAAATATAGCTCTGTGTGTGTGATGGGACTAACACACTTCAAGTCCTATAGGTGCTTCTGGGAAGAAAATATAGCTCTGTGTGTGTGATGGGACTAACACACTTCAAGTCCTATAGGTGCTTATGGGAAGAAAATATAGCTCTGTGTGTGTAATGGGACTAACACACTTCAAGTCCTATAGGTGCTTCTGGGAAGAAAATATAGCTCTGTGTGTGTAATGGGACTAACACACTTCAAGTCCTATAGGTGCTTCTGGGAACAAAATATAGCTCTGTGTGTGTAATGGGACTAACACACTTCAAGTCCTATAGGTGCTTCTGGGAACAAAATATAGCTCTGTGTGTGTGATGGGACTAACACACTTCAAGTCCTATAGGTGCTTCTGGGAACAAAATATAGCTCTGTGTGTGTGATGGGACTAACACACTTCAAGTCCTATAGGTGCTTCTGGGAAGAAAATATAGCTCTGTGTGTGTGATGGGACTAACACACTTCAAGTCCTATAGGTGCTTCTGGGAAGAAAATATAGCTCTGTGTGTGTAATGGGACTAACACACTTCAAGTCCTATAGGTGCTTCTGGGAAGAAAATATAGCTCTGTGTGTGTAATGGGACTAACACACTTCAAGTCCTATAGGTGCTTCTGGGAACAAAATATAGCTCTGTGTGTGTAATGGGACTAACACACTTCAAGTCCTATAGGTGCTTCTGGGAACAAAATATAGCTCTGTGTGTGTGATGGGACTAACACACTTCAAGTCCTATAGGTTCTTCTGGGAACAAAATATAGCTCTGTGTGTGTGATGGGACTAACACACTTCAAGTCCTATAGGTGCTTCTGGGAAGAAAATATAGCTCTGTGTGTGTGATGGGACTAACACACTTCAAGTCCTATAGGTGCTTCTGGGAAGAAAATATAGCTCTGTGTGTGTAATGGGACTAACACACTTCAAGTCCTATAGGTGCCTCTGGGAACAAAATATAGCTCTGTGTGTGTGATGGGACTAACACACTTCAAGTCCTATAGGTGCTTCTGGGAAGAAAATATAGCTCTGTGTGTGTAATGGGACTAACACACTTCAAGTCCTATAGGTGCCTCTGGGAACAAAATATAGCTCTGTGTGTGTGATGGGACTAACACACTTCAAGTCCTATAGGTGCTTCTGGGAAGAAAATATAGCTCTGTGTGTGTAATGGGACTAACACACTTCAAGTCCTATAGGTGCCTCTGGGAACAAAATATAGCTCTGTGTGTGTGATGGGACTAACACACTTCAAGTCCTATAGGTGCTTCTGGGAACAAAATATAGCTCTGTGTGTGTGATGGGACTAACACACTTCAAGTCCTATAGGTGCTTCTGGGAAGAAAATATAGCTCTGTGTGTGTGATGGGACTAACACACTTCAAGTCCTATAGGTGCTTCTGGGAACAAAATATAGCTCTGTGTGTGTGATGGGACTAACACACTTCAAGTCCTATAGGTGCTTCTGGGAAGAAAATATAGCTCTGTGTGTGTGATGGGACTAACACACTTCAAGTCCTATAGGTGCTTCTGGGAAGAAAATATAGCTCTGTGTGTGTGATGGGACTAACACACTTCAAGTCCTATAGGTGCTTCTGGGAAGAAAATATAGCTCTGTGTGTGTAATGGGACTAACACACTTCAAGTCCTATAGGTGCCTCTGGGAACAAAATATAGGAGCTCTGCCTGCCGGCCACGAACACACTACAAGTCCTATAGGTGCTTCTGGTAACAAAATATAGGAGCTCTGCCTGCCTGCCACGAACACACTACAAGTCCTATAGGTGCTTCTGGTAACAAAATATAGGAGCTCTGCCTGCCTGCCACGAACACACTACAAGTCCTATAGGTGCTTCTGGTAACAAAATATAGGAGCTCTGCCTGCCTGCCACGAACACACTACAAGTCCTATAGGTGCTTCTGGTAACAAAATATAGGAGCTCTGCCTGCCTGCCACGAACACACTACAAGTCCTATAGGTGCTTCTGGTAACAAAATATAGTAGCTCTGCCTGCCTGCCACGAACACACTACAAGCCCCTCTTTCTCAATCAATCTTTGTAACTGAATCTATCTAACTCAATCTCTGTAAGTGAATCTCTCTAACTATCTAAATGCAGCAGAGTGTCACAGAATCAGCCTGCTCAATCTGCGCCGGAACAGCATGTGACCGGCGCAGACGGCGTGGCGGCGTTTTATAGGGGGGGGCGTGTACTACAGCCCCTGAGCTGTAATTGGCTACAGGCGTCCTGCCTGTAGCCAATTATGGCTCTTCGAGTTTCCGGGGCTGTGATTGGCCAAGCATGCGGGGTCACAGTGCATGCTTGGCCAATCATCAGCCAGCAATGCACTGCGTCGGCCGCGCCGGCCGCAATGCATTGCGGGGCCGCTCGCATCACACGAACGTGATGCGAGCGGCCAAAATAGTTCTGGGCTCGCCGAGCGAGCGAACGCCCGGTGCTCGATGCGAACGTGGGTTCGCATCGAGCACCGGGCCCATCCCTACTGCAGAGATTGAAGGGGTGGGGGGTTAGCCTGTCAGTGCTCAGACCATATGCCCCACACTGCATCAAATTGGTCTACATGGCTGTTGTCCCAGAAGGAAGCCTCTTCTATAGATGATGCACAAGAAAGCCTACAAACAGTTTGCTGAAGACAAGCAGACTAAGGACATGGATTGCTGGAACCATGTCCTGTGGTCTGATGAGACCAAGATAAACTTATTTGGTTCAGATGGTGTTAAGCGTGTGTGGCGGCAACCAGGTGAGGAGTGCAAAGACAAGTGTGTCTTGCCTACAGTCAAGCATGGTGGTGGGAGTGTCATGGTCTGGGGCTGCATGAGTGCTGCCAACACTATGGAGCTACAGTTCATTGAGGGAACCATGAATGCCAACATGTTCTGTGACATACTGAAGAAGAGCATGATCCCCTCCCTTCGGAGATTGGGCCTCAGGGCAGTATTTCAACATGATAACGACCCCCAAAACACACCTCCAAGATGACCACTGTCTTGCTAAAGAAGCTGAGGGTAAAGGTGATGGACTGGCTAAGCATGTCTCCAGACCTAAACCCTATTGAGCATCTGTGGGGCATCCTCAAACCGAAGGTGGAGGAGTGCAAGGTTGCTAACATCCACCAGCTCTGTGATGTCATCATGGAGGAGTGGAAGAGGACTCCAGTAGGAACCTGTGAAGCTCTGGTGAACTCCATGCCCAAGAGGGTTAAGGCAGTGCTGGAAAATAATGGTGGCCACACAAGATATTGACACTTTGGGCCCAATTTGAACATTTTCACTTAGGGTATACTTACTTTGTTGCCAGAAATGTAGTCATTAGCTGTCACGGGTGCTTACCAGGCTGACTTCCGTTTCAGGGGGGCGTGTGCTCTGACCATGTCGGAGTGAGGAGTGAGGGTTAGCAGCGGCTGCACATATGGAAAAGAGCCTGGACGTTATAGCCTGCTGAGGTGTGTGAGAGGCACTGTGCTTAACTGACGCTGAGCGAGGAGAGCCGGGACTGGGAGAGCGGAGACCCGGAGGAATGCCTGTTATTCCCTACCCAGAGCTGATAACACTAGCGACGCTACAACGAACACCACAGCAGTAGAGTCGGCACAAAGAATCCCCCTCTCCCCCTATTCATCAGGGAGAAACCGAGCGCTGCAAGCGGATCAAGCGATACCCACACACGCCACTGCAGACTGCAGACTCCCGAGGCGACGCTGGTGGATGATCGTAGGAGCGCATAGGAGAGGGGTAAGAAACCAGAAAAGCCTGTGTCTACTTGTGCTGTGGCTGCTACTGCTGTGAAACCTGTGCAAGCGCAGTCTTTTTTTTCTTATGGTGATTCTATGAACTAATGAACTGTTCTGGCTGAAGGAGCCCTGTTTCTCTCTGTCTGTGGCAATACGTTGGAGGTGTTTGAGGTGATGCTCTATAACGCTGTAGGGTGCTGGGGCTAGTAGAAGCGCTGTTATATACGGTGTTATACACCAAGAAGAGAAATACTCCCCTAGAGAGCCGCACACCCTTACACCCTACCTTTATATGGTGTCTTTTTCCTTTTCCCTCGCTCCTGGACGAGTATAACAAACGGAGGCTGCTAAAACTAAGGCTTATGAATGTGTAGGTTGAGCCAACCCGGATAACTGAGGGGGCAATAATTTACACCGCAAATCTGTGGAAAGGACATATTAAGCCAACCAAGTTGTAAAAACAGAAAGCGTGGTGCTAACGCGGGATAAAGGGTCAAGGGTGTGTAGGTAGATCCCATGCCTAGAAGAAGGGGCTCCGGCAGAGGGGACAGCCCACCGACCCACTCATATATCACCAGATTCCTCACGAGGAGAGACGGTGGTCCGTTAGCGAATCCTACTACCATAGCACACCCACAACCGACAGTTGAAGAAGAACTGGCTAGTAATATGGCTATCATCTTGGATGGGAGCATCCGGGCCGAGCTTGCGGAAGAGGTAGAAATAAGCCTACCAATAACCCCTCAGACCCCTCAGACAGCAAATTCACCGGAAGGTGTGGTAGGTCGTTTTGCGACAAGGGGACAGGTGTACGTAAAAGAACCGGATATCAGACAGCTCATACAGGCACTCCCCTCTAAAGAGGATATCTTAGCATTGATGAATGACCTAAAATCTACTGTCAAAGCGGAACTGAGCGAGATATGTGCTAAATTTGAAGCAGTAGATACGAGATTATCCAGGTGTGAGGCCACACAAAATACAACAGATAAGCGTCTAGATATACTCGAAATTAAGTGTATTGCACAGCATCAAAAGCTGATAGAGCTACAATTGCAGGCTGAAGAGTCCGAAAATAGAAATAGAAGAAATAATATACAGATCAAAGGGATCCCGGAGGCAATTAAGACACCTGACTTAAGGAAGGAGGTAACTTCAATTCTTAATTCATATTTAGAAAAACCCCCAGAGACTCATATAGAACTGGATCGAATTCACAGGAGTCCTGCTGTTCAGAACCGGGAACAGGTAGACCCCAGGGATGTGCTTTGCCGTGTTCATTTTTTCAAAATAAAAGAGGACATAATGAGGGCATCATGGGTGAAGGGGGTGTTGTTATACGCAGATTATGAGATTCAAGTGTACCCCGACATCTGCTGGCAGACAAAACGTAGGAGGCGAATACTGAAGCCTTTGTTAGAATTAATTCGATCAAAAGAAGCTACCTACAGGTGGGGGTACCCACTATCCTTATTTATAAGAAAGGGAGAACAAGGTTTCACCCTACGCAACCCAGAGCAATTGCCTGACCTTTTTGAATTTCTGGGTACGGAGGAATTGGAAATACCTGACTGGATTGATATCCCGATGGTGCCCGGTGGGGGGGGGAACCCCGAGAGCAGAAGATCAACAAAGAGGAGCTAAATAGGCCAAACAGTATGAGACTATTACGTCTCTATAAATTCTGATCTGGTAAAGGGGTGAAATAAAGGAAGAAATAAAAAATGGGGAGAAAGTGCAGTTACAGTACGGACCTTTTTCATTACAGGCAATCTCCCTGCATCCATATTTCTTTGTTCCTTTTTTTTTTTTCTTTTTTGTTTTTTTTTTTTCCATTTTTTGGTTCTCTTGCCACGCCACCCCCCTCTGTGCCCCCCCCCCCCCCGCGCCCAGAGCCTCCGACTTCACAGGATGATTGAAGAAAGATACTTTGATTAACTGGAAAAATGAAAACCATCGACTGAACCTTGAGGGGCTGAGGCCTACCGCTAACAGAGACCTTGCCCTCCCCCCCCCCTTTTTTTTTTTTTTTTGGGGGGTATGAGAAATGTGAATTTGGAGTGGAGTGGGGTTTTTTTTTTTTTTTTTTTTTTTTTTTTTTTTTACACGTAATTATTTGTGTTTTTTTATTCTTTTTATTCCATCATTAGGGCACACACGGGGGAGTAGTAGGGGGTTGGGCTGTAGGGGATGGGCACTTCATAGGTATTTCTCACTTTTTTTCACTAGGGGAATGATCAAGAGGGAAGGGGGGCAGGGAACTTAAAAAGAAGGGAATGAGGGTTTTAAGGGGAAACAAATCCAGAAACACATATTTAGTTATATGTTATACACAGCATGCACACAGAACAGTACACAGAACACTTATTATAACATATCCAATCACATACACATTAGATATATAACAGGCATACACACTTTACATTTTTCTTTTTTTTTTTTTTTTTTTTCCGTTCACATTACACGGGTAGGACCCCATAATCACTCAGACAATAGGGATCTAAGACACAAGGACACAAGGCATGTAATTAAAAGGGGGGGAGGATATGGGTGGAGGGGGGAGGGGGGGAGGTGGGGTGGGGCGAGGAGAGGAGGGAGAGGGAGGAAAGGGTAAGACTCAATTAGGATAGACCAGACCACATGGAGATGGGAGGCGGGGGGTGCAAAGTAGGGAGGGGCAAAACAGAGGGGTACCATACGGGGGAACTAAGAGAGGCTATGGAAGAGGGTGGAAGAGAAGGGAAGGAGTTGGGATGCGGGGATGATATGATGTGATATGATGATGATGTAATGATGATGTAAATAGTATATATTTGATAATACTGCATGAGAAGGAAATTAATAAGGAACATAGGAATGTAAGAAATGTGCTAAGTAGACCGAAATGAATATTAATTGCGGGACGCATAATTGAAAATACATGAGGTGCGGCCTAAAAGGCGAAAAAATTAATGTCAATGTAAACAATTAGAGGGATCTATAAAATATGCAGACTAAAGAAATGTGCAGCCGCTGGGGCTTACTCTGAGCTCCTGATGTGTTCGGGGACACTCCCCCATATTGGTCGTTCCTCCTCTGAGTAGAGGATAAGTCGGGGACGACTAAGAGGGAGAAGGAAGGGGGGAGCACGGGGGTCTCCTGCTCCTCCCTTTTTTTTTTTTTTTTTTTCTCTCTTTTTTTTTTTTTGTGTTTTTGTTGTACTTCTTGTATTTTATTTTTTTTTTTATCCGTAAAGGGGCGCTCGCTGACATAGGAAGGCCGCATCAGGGTTGCTTCCCCCTAAGACCAACGGATTTTTTTTTCTTTTTTTTTTTTTTTTGCCCTCTCGCCCCCCCCCCCCCCTCCGCCCCCCGGGGTCCCCATTTTCCCCTCCTAGTAAAGTTTTAAAATGACTAGAATAAAGTTTACCTCCTACAACGTTAAGGGATTAAATATCCCGGAAAAACGGATCAGACTCCTCGCCGAACTGAGAAGATTAAAAACACATATAGTTTTCCTACAGGAAACACATTTTAGTGGCAATAAAGTACCGAATTTAGGAGACTGCAAATTTACCAGTGTATACCATGGGCCCTCCCAGAATTTTAAATCAAATGGAGTGGCCATTTTGGTATCCAAACAGATCCCATGGAAAGAAGTAAAAGTTATAAAGGACGAGGTGGGCCGTCTCTTAATTGTGAAGGGCCTAATAGGACAGCAAAAGATTACACTGGTTAACGTGTACCTCCCAAACACTGATCAGACTAATTATCTAGAGTCCAGTATTCAGGAGATACAGAAACACAGGGAAGGTCTGATAATCATGGGTGGAGACTTAAATGTAGCTTTGGACCCCCTTATCGACACTTCAAGAGGTGCCTCCCATCTGACATACACTAAAATAAGGAAAATTAAAAAACTGTTATTCAACGATATGCAACTGGTGGATGTATGGAGGACACTGCATACTCAAGAAAGAGACTATACATTTTTTTCTGCGAAATATAAGACATATACCCGTATTGATTACATGTTGGTTTCGCAGATAGGATTGACATATTTGACAAAGGCTGATATAGGCTCATTCACACTGTCCGACCACGCACCCACCAGCTGTGAAATGGATTTAGGGGAAGTAGAATATCGTGAATATCAGTGGAAAATGAATGAATCACTTTTGAAGAATAGAGAGTACAAAAAAATACTAGAAGGCGAAATGGACTCTTTCTTCCAAATTAACGAGACGGAAGAAATAACACCACTCGGCGTCTGGGAGACGCATAAATGCGTGATGAGAGGAATTTTTATCTCCTTAGGATCTCATAGGAAAAAGAAGTTGAACGGACAAATAGAAGCCCTACTCAAAGATATCAGAGAAGCAGAAATGGTACATAAAAAATCTCAGGCGCTAAACATAGAAGAGAAATTAAACAGCCTAAGGGGCGACTTAAACGCCCTGCTCATTGAACAAGCCAAAGCAAAGATAAAGCGGAATAAACAAACACTGTACGAGTACGGGAATAAGCCGAGTAGGATGTTAGCAAAAGCGTTAAAACAAACCAATACAAAGGGACAAATAAGAGGCATCAAAACGCAAGGAGGAGAGATAGTAAACTCCTCAGAGAAAATAGCTCAGGCATTTAAGAAATACTATGAGGGCCTCTATCAACTCGAGGGTGAAGGCAGCGTAGGCAAAAATAAAAAGAAGGAGGAGGCAGCCAGAGAATACATACGTCTTTCGGAAATGCCCAAAATAACAGAAGAAGCCATACAGAACCTGGACAGGCCAATAACGGCTGAGGAGTTTAAGAAAGTCTTGAACTCCCTACCCGTAGGCAAAGCGCCAGGTCCTGATGGGTACCCTCTGTCCTACTATAAAACATTCGAAGAGAAATTGGTGTCAAGGTTTTTAGCAGTATTTAACTCAATCCAGGAAGGACAGAAATTATCCGAAGATATATTGTTAGCACACATTGTTGTTATTCCAAAAGAGGGAAAAGACCCATCCCAGTGTTCCAGCTACCGACCAATATCATTATTAAATGTGGACTTAAAATTTTTTTCTAAAATACTAGCTAACAGACTGATTGAACATATACCGGCATTGATTCACCCCGACCAAGTAGGGTTTACCCCAGGGAGGGAAGGCAGGGAGAACACACAGAGAGCAATAAACGCAATATATTGGTCAGAAAGCCAGCACAAACCCTTAACCATAATATCAGCTGACGCAGAAAAAGCGTTTGATAGGGTGGACTGGCTGTATCTGAGAACCACACTCCAACACATTGGCCTAGGGGAAGGAATGCTGGGATGGCTCCAAAACCTATACTCAGTGCCGACTGCTAGGGTGAAGGTAAATGAAAGACTTTCGGAACCTTTTCGAATTTACAATGGAACACGTCAGGGATGCCCACTTTCGCCCATTATTTTCATTCTTACAATGGAACCATTTTTAAGAAAAATAAGAATGAACCGGGACATTAGAGGCATAAAAACAGAATCTGAGGAACATAAATTAGCAGCATTTGCAGACGACCTGATCTTTTTTATATCCTCTCCAGCCATATCCCTGCCACCCCTCCTGGGGGAGCTACAGAAATTTGGGGATATAGCCAACTTCAAAGTGAACTACAGCAAGTCAGAAGCTATGGGACTGGAGATGAGCGAATCTTTGACCCGCCAGATAACTTCCCAATTTAAATTTAGATGGACAGACTCACATATAGACTACCTGGGGACTAGAATACCCAAAGTGTTAAGCAGGGTGTTTGAACTAAACTATGCCCCAATGTTAAAACAAATAAAGACAGACCTGA
This sequence comes from Lithobates sylvaticus, assembly GCA_028564925.1. Lineage (NCBI taxonomy): Eukaryota > Metazoa > Chordata > Amphibia > Anura > Ranidae > Lithobates > Lithobates sylvaticus. The sequence goes on from CM053026.1 coordinate 504,685,011, forward strand.
AAAGATGGGACAAAGAAATTTTCACCTGGTTCGGGAGGACGAATATAATAAAAATGAATGTAATGCCACGGCTGTTATACATACTTCAAACTTTGCCAGTAAAAATCCCTCAAAGTTTTATGAAAGAACTCCGATCGGGTTTCCTGAGTTTCATATGGGCTGGAAAGCCGGCTAGACTACGGAGATCGATTTTGACCCTCCCTAAAGAAAAAGGAGGCATAGGATTCCCAGACCCAGGTAAATATCAGGAGGCCTCACACCTAGTCAGAATAAAGGAGTGGTGTGCTAAAAAAAAAGAAGCCATGGGTACTCATGGAACAAACAATGAGTAAAGCCCCCTTGGAGGGGTTGGCATGGATGGCTGGAAAGGATATCCCAAAGGGGGTTAAAAAACACCCATTGATAGGGGCAACTTTAAATATAAGTAAAAAAATTTTCAATAAAAATAAGATATCAAGTGAACCAAGTCCCATGCTACCTATATTAGGCACATACGATTTTAAGCCTGGCTTACTAGATCATAAATTTCTCGGCCTGAGAAATAGGGGGAAAAATAGGATCATACATTTCTCAAAAGAGGGAAGACTAATGAAAAGAAGGGAGATAGAAAGCGAATTTACCCCAGAACTAGATTATCTTAGAGCTATGCAGTTGGGTGCATATATCCATTCCAAAGGCAGAGAGTACCCAGAAATTAGGGGGATGTCGGAGTTTGAGCAGTTATGCTTGGATGGCGAGAATCTGAGACACCCTCTGTCACACTTCTACGAAATGATTATAAGATCCGAAGCCCCTGAAAATCTGGGTTACTTAAGCGCCTGGGAAGAAGATCTGAAGGTTACGTTCTCCCCAAAACAAAAAGAAAAAATATTGAGATCCGTCCATAAAACATCAACAGCAAGTAGATATCAGGAGGGGGGATATAAGATCCTTACCCGGTGGTACAGGACTCCAAGTATGCTACATGGCATATTCCCGCAAATACCAAATACATGTTGGCGATGTGGGAAATCGGAAGGTACAATACTGCACATTTTTTGGGAATGCGATAAAATTAGAGAATACTGGAAAATGATTGAGGAAGCAGTAAAGGAAATTACAGGGGTTCCTCTTGGAGAGGAACCGGCTGCATTTCTGTTAAATGTTGTCCCTATGTCGGTGGAAAAATATAAAAAATCACTAATAAAACACCTTCTCACGGCGGCGAGAGCCTGTATTCCGGCTCTGTGGAAAAAAGATGTAGCGCCCACGAGGGCCCAATGGTGGGCCAGAGTGGGGGAAATCCAACAAATGGAAAATCTGACAATGGCAATGAAGGAACAGGAGGAAGAGCACGGGGACATATGGGCACCCTATTTTCTATATAGGGGGGGGATGGGGGGTGTGGGGGGGAAGGGGCGACATAAGGGGGGGGGGTTCCCCCCTTCTTTTTTTTTTTTTTTTCTTTTTTTTTAATTTTCTTTTTTGTTTTTTTTCCTTTTTTTTTTTTTTTTTTCTCTCCTTTTTTGTTTGATTTTTGGGATTAGGAATGGGAGCGGAGGGAAGTGTAAGGAAAACAGTAGAAGTTAAGTTCAAGTAATATATATTATAGAGAATGTATGTGATAGATGTGAGATTATAAAACAAGGGAAAGTGTAAAAGATGAAATGTATTGTATTGTAAAAAATTTAAAATAAAGAGTAAAAAAAAAAAAAAAAAGAAATGTAGTCATTAATGGCTGTGTGTTGAATTATTTTGAGGGTACAGCTAATTTACAATGTTATACAAGCTGTACACTCACTACTTTACATTCTAGCAAAATGTAATTTCTTCAGTGTTGTCACAAAAAAAGATATAATAAAATATTTACAAAAGTGTCAGGGGTGTACTCACTTTTGTGAGATAATATATATATAATATATAATATATATATATATAATAAATAATATAAATATATATATATATTTATATATATTTATATATATTTATATATATTTAGTTATGGAAATAGTGAAATTATATAGACTTTTATACTTGTAAAGGTATACCGTATATACTCGAGTATAAGCCTAGTTTTTCAGCACATTTTTTTGGTGTGCAAACCCAGTGGAACCAACACTACAACATATATCCAATATTTGGGGTTTCTAGCACTAAGTGGCCCCGAGATACAGGGCCCCAAAATCGGTAAACTGTGTCCATCTGCGGCAATGTCATTTCGGGACCCTTTGGGTCCAGAGACCCCAAATTGTGGCTGCAGCTAGGGGGCATATAGGAAACCTTAACTACCAAGTTTGAAGTTCAGTGGACCTATGGCTGCAAATGGGCACAGTGAGGCATGAAAATGGGCACAGTGAGGCTGCAAATGGGCATTGTTGACCCTCTTTTCCACTTACAGTAGCTGCGCATTTCTCACCCTAGGCTTATACTCGAGTCAATACGTTTTCCCAGTTTTTTGTGGTAAAATTAGGTGCCTCTGCTTATATTCGGAGAACCAAACATGTGTTAGTAATTAGGGATCTTAAGTTGGTTTCCCTCACCTTCCCCCATAGTGGAGAAGAAGGGTTTCACATTTCTTATGATTGCAAAAGTTTGTGTATATATGAGAATATAAGTTCTTTATATAACAATATTTCTTGAAAATGATATTAATTTATATAATATACATACTGGTTTATGTAGTATTTGATTTAGATGTTAAAAAAGTTGTATCCTAATCATGAAAATTGTTTCACACATTGATCTTGCCAACTGAATGTCAATGCATAGAGACTGTGCCACTCCCACCATTACGTGAGGGGGTTAAAGCCTGTGGTTTTCTGTAGAATTGCAAGACAAATGAGAACCTTAAACCAGCCCTTTTAAAGAGTGGGGGTCCGATTTTAAGAGTAAAAGCTAGTAACAGAAACACAGTTGGCAGATTTGCTTCAAACACACCATGAGGAAACTTCACACACAAAGACACACATCTGATTCAATCTTCTTCTTAAGAATATAATTACAATATTTATGTTATTTTTACATTTTACATTTTGATATTGTTCACGTAATATTTTTCTATTTTATTATTAAATACATTTTTTAGTTTTTACACAAGAACTGAACGGATTTTCTTGGAACTTTTCTCATCAATATAATTTACAGAATATTGGCATTAATATCATAATAACGGTGTTTTAACATCAACCTATATGTATTTTTTCTGAGATTTTCGAAATTGAAACAGCTTACTATTGTTCTCTAGTATGCAGACTTCTAGCTGTGGTTTAGGGCCATTACAACTTGTTTACTTACTTGATTGGTTTCTCCCTATGCCCTCTCTCCTGTTTAGTCTTAGTTCAGTTTATCTAGACTTTCACTGTTTCTTCCATGTTCTGTCAGGCAGTGTTAGTAATTCGCAGAGACAGGGCTTAGGGAAGTTATCGCCTTTTAACACTTAGAAAAAGTGAAAAAACATATTCTGTATTACCATTAGCTGAAGTAAAATTATGTTGGATGCATATGCTTCTAAGCATATCAGTATAGTGCATGGGAAGGATACAGTTATTACAGTGTTAGTTCACCTTTACCAAGAAACTGCCTATGCAGATAAAAACAAGCTATGCAGCTTTGACTAAAGTTAAACAATGCCCTTGCTATAGATGTAGACCATTTACATACCTCAAAGCCTGACCTGAAAACTCCCAGGATGTTGCTAAGACATTGCTAATGGAGGCCCAGCTATTACTGTTCCTTTTCACCACCCAGGAAAAACACATCAACGGAAGAGAAGAGATACAGTATGTAATGACATTATGTGTAATATTAAAAATCTTCACCCTAGAGCTGCTAGAAAGTTACTGCACATATTTCTCTTACCAATCATGTTGTGCTGGACTGAGCTGGTGGAGCCCATCTTGCTTTTTTGTAGAACGCCAGGAACACAGAGATATTTACAGGGTTATTCTTGGTTGCTCTGGATTTTTTCTTTAATTTTTCTTGCACTTCTTTATAAATCGTATCAAGGAGCAGGGTCCTCCTAACTCTCTTGTATTGAATTGTATTGTTGCTGTATTGTCTCCCTGTATATTGTAAAGCACTGTGCAAACTGTTGGCTCTATATAAATCCTGTATAAACCTCTTGAGCTCTGAAAGATTTTACCTCCTTCATGACCAGGCCATTTTTGCGATTCGACACTGCGCTATTTTAATCCAATTTCTGCATAAATTTAGGCCAAAATGTATCCTGATATGTCTTTGTTAACCACATGCCGACCAGCGCACGACGATATACATTGGCAGAATGGCATGCTTGGGCAAATGGAAGTTCCCTTTAAATCGTGGCCTTGTGGGCACGCGCCCGCCGCGTACCCTGTGACCGTGCCCGCAGGTACCGCGGACTCGATGTCTGCCGGGGGCCCGCGATCATGTCACGGAGCGGCAGAATGGGAAAATGCTTTTGTAAACAATAATTTCCCTGTTCTGCCTAGCAACATGACAGAGATCTACTGCTCCCTGTCATCGGGAGCAGTGATGTCTGTCATGTTCTAGTGAGGCAATCCCCCCATAGTTACAATCACTCCCTAGGACACACTTAACCCCTTGATCGCCCCCTAGTGTTTAGCCCCTTCCCTGCCAGTGTCATTTACACAGTAATCAGTGTATTTTTATAGCACTGATTGCTGTATAAATGACAATGGTACCAAAATAGTGTCAAAAGTGTCCGATGTGTCCGCCATAATGTCGCAGTCCCGATAAAAATCGCAGATCTCCACCATTACTAATAAAAAAATAATAATAATAAAAATGCCTATTTTGTAGACGCTATAACTTTTGCGCAAACCACTCAATATACACTTATTGCAATTTTTTTACCAAACATATGTAGAAGAATACATATCGGCCTAAACTGAGCAAGAAATTAGTTTTTTTTATATATTTTTTGGGGATATTTATTATAGCAAAATGTAAAAAATATTGCTTTTTTTTCAAAATTGTCGCTCATTTTTTGTTTATAGCGCAAAAAATAAAAACCGCATAGGTGATCAAATACCACCAAAAGAAAGCTCTATTTGTGGGAAAAAAGGAAATGGATTTTGTTTGGGTGCAATGTCGCACGACTGTGCAATTGTCAGTTAAAGCGACGTATTGCCGTATCGCAAAAAGTGGTCAGGAAGGGGGTAAATCCTTCCGGGGCTGAAGTCGTTAAAAAAAAAATCCCAATAAGTGTTCAAGAATTGGTTTGCGTGAAAGTTACGGCATCTGCAAACAACTGTATATATATATATATATATATATATATTGGAATTTTTTTTATTGTTTATACTAGTAATGGTGGTGATCAGCGACTTATAGTAGGACTGATGTGCGGCAGGCAATCGGACACTTGCCTGTGAGAACCGGCTAACTGACCCTGATATCACCAGTGAAACTAATACAGTGATCAGTGCTAATACTGTACACTGTAACTGTACTAATGACACTGGCTGGGAAGAGCTTAACATTTTGGGGTAATCAAAGGGCTAAGTGTGTGCCTAACAATGTGTAATGTGTGTATTATGTGCTGCTTTTTACTAAAGATCACTTTGTTTGCAGGCAGAAGAAACACAGAGAACATTCTCTAAGTACAGAGCCCTGTGTTTTTTGTCAACACAGGGCTCTGGGCTGTGATTGGACACAGCCAATCAGCACATCAGAGCCATGAATCATTAGCTGGGACCAACTGACTAAATCCCACTGTGTTCAATCATCACAGCAGAGACGGTGGGGGGGTTTCAGGTTAAATAGTTGTGAGACAGGTGGCTTTTATGTTATTTTGGTCATGTCACCAAACACGTGAAATATAAAAATAAATTATTTTAGACTATACATTTTGTTCCTGTGAGTAACTTAGCTTTTATTGTAATATACAAACCCTTAGTAGACCTAAATGAAATAATGATGGTAGCTAATCTTGCATTGGTGAACCAGTGTCATTTTGTGCCTGTGGTAAAGAATAATTCCAGACATGGGTACACAAAGTTACAATGGTCCAGTTTGAAACTATATGTACACTATATTCCCAAAAGTATTGGGACGCCTGCCTTTACACACACGTGAACTTTAATGGCATCCCAGTCTTAGTCCGTAGGGTTCAATATTGGGTTGGCCCACCCTTTGCAGCTATAAAAGCTTCAACTCTTCTGGGAAGACTGTCCACAAGGTTTAGGAACATGTCTATTGGAATGTTTGACCATTGTTCCAGAAGCACATTTGTGAGGTCAGGCACTGATGTGGATGAGAAGGCCTGGCTCCCAGTCTGTACCCTAAATCATCCCAAAGGTGTTCTATTGGGTTGAGGTGTCAGGACTCTGTGCAGGCCAGTCAAGTTCCTCCACCCCAGACTCATCCATGTCTGTATGGACCTTGCTTTGTGCACTGGTGCACAGTCATGTTGGAACAGGAAGGGGCCATGCCTCAAAGTATGGAGCATGAAATTGTTTAACTTGTCTTGATATGCTGACGCCTTAAGAGTTCCCTTCACTGGAACTAAGGGGCCAAGCCCAAACCCTGAAAAACAACCCCACACCATAATCCCCCCTCCACCAAATGATTTAGACCAGTGCACAAAGTAAGGTCCATAAAGACATAGATGAGCGAGTTTGGGGTGGAGGAACTTGACTAACCTGCACAGGTTCCTGACCTCAACCCGATAGAACACCTTTGGGATGAATTAGAGCAGAGACTCCAAGCCAGGCCTTCTCATTTCAACATCAGTGCCTGACCTCACAAATGCGCTTCCAGAAGAGTGGTCAAACATTCCCATAGACACACTCCTAATCCTTGTGGACAACCTTCTCAGAAGAGTTGAAGTTGTTAACGCTGCAAAGGGTGGGCCAACTCAATATTGAACCCTACAGACTAAGACTGGGGTGCCATTAACGTTCATGAGTGTGTAAAGGCAGGCGTCCCAACAGTTTTGGTAATATAGTGTATATATGCACTATACCTGGCCAATGCCCCTGGAAACTGGAAATTACTGAAGTAGACACCGCTACTTTGGTGATCTTCACTTAGGATCTGTGCGCAGTGGCTGCACTTCTGCTTGCTGAAAATGCAAAGCGCTCTCTGATTAGATGAGGTGGTGAGGCAGGCCAGTGTCGTCATGCTCTCTGCCCTCTATGCTTTTCATTATTTCAGACAATGTAAAACATTTAATGGATGGTGTCCATGCTGACCATGCTAAGCAGCCAACCTCCTATGTTCAAAATGTAGCAAGCCAACCATTCATCACGAGAATCAAGTGGAGACGCCTCTATTTTAGTGATTTCCAGCTTCCAGCGGCGTTGGGCAGATAGGGTATATACATAACTACATTGTTTCAAGCTGGACCAATGTACTGAATAATATTGCCATTCCTGGAATACATTTTTTTAAAGTTGAGCTTGTATTCGGTTTAGAAAAGACTTTAATATTTATAAGAATATTACCTAAATCACTGAATGTGCTCTGTATACTGTTATGTTAAGTTATGGTGTGTTAGAATTCCCAGTTTGTGTTATTGTGAAAAGACAATGGTACAATGAATGTAAATTGTAATGTTTCTAATAAACGAAGATGAGTTGAAGTTACAGTATTTGAGTAAGTATATGAATGCGTCTTGGCAGTCATTAGGGATATGACCTCTGGACGTCCTAATCTGATGTAAACACTTGACAAAATCTCTTGAGTTACGCAATTTCCCATTTGGGGAATATTTAAAAAATCTATGCATCACACAGTCATGGTCTGTATATATTGCAGACTTTTTCTACAGTTTTAGGTCCCGAGATTAGTATATTATTTATTTAGGAAGTTCCTCTATTACAGTGTTTACCCTGTGCTTGAAAAACAAACACTACAATATATGTTTTACACAAAAAAAACATTGAAAAATTAAAAAAATATAATTCTAATGCATAAGACAACAAGATTTCAAGATCTGATTTTCATCCTTATGAAAAAACAGCTGACAGAACAGCTGAGACAAACTCCGCGCCACAAAAAAAAAAATTACGTACAAAAACGGGACCAGGTACCGCTTCGACATACTTTCGTTTACACGTCTTCAGGAAGGAAGGTTGACGCTTCCTGAAGACGTGTACGTTTTGTAATATTCGATGCCATTTTACATATGAGCAGGCACAAACCTGCACAAGCGCAGCTGACTATCTTTTTAATTAAAGTAGTCACATGAATCTGGTAAGCAGATAACTTATATAATCACTATTGGGTGCTTGCGTACTGAAATCTGTGGTGAAGGGATTCTACTATCTTCAGAAGATTTTATTGCACTCTGGAAGTTGCATCAGCTGGAGTTTCATCATAGTTTCTATTTTGTGGTGTTCAGTCAACTAAATGGACTCTCCATGCGTTTCTTATGAATATCTTAATGGGACTTTATAGTTTTTGTACTGCAATTGTTATTTTATTCACATGCATGTATAGATGGTTTGAGTACTAACTTATCATTTGTATCTGCAAGTTTTGATCACTGTGGAAGATTTCACTACATTAAATTTTTCTTGCATTTAAGTAACTAGAGCTTTTCTGCATATATATTACACTAGCGCCCCTATTGTCACATTTTCACTGCATTCATCCTTAATTCAGAAGAATACATACTGTAATTATTTCGGACTACTGCAGAATTAACCCTTATGCCCTATACACGATAGGATTTTCCGACAACAAAATCCCATGTGTTTTTTTCCGATGGATGTTGGCTCAAACTTGTCTTGCATACACACAGTCACACAAATCTTGTCGTTAATTCAGAACGTCAAGAACGCGGTGACGTACAACACGTACGACGAGCCGAGAAACATGAAGTTCAATAGCCAGTGCGGCTGCTTGATTCCAAGCATGTGTGGAACTTTGTGCGTCGGAATTGTGTACACACGATCGGAATTTCCAACAACGGATTTTGTTGTCGGAAAATTTGAGATCCAGATCTCAAATTTTGTGTGTCGGAAATTCCGATGGAAAATGTCTGCACATGGCTGGAATTTCCAACAACAAGCTCCCATCGAGCATTTTCCGTCGGAAAATCCGCCCGTGTGTGCGGGGCATAACTGTACCTTTTTAAAGGAAATCTATTGTGACAGAAACATTGATGCTGCCATTGTAAGTTTCAAGGCTGTAATTCTTATTTTTGCTTCACTGTTTGGTGAATCTCTGGCTTGGAACAAGTATTTGGATATCAGATGTCCCAACAGTTGTTATGGCTGCACTTGTCTCAGGTCACTGATTCACCGATTAAAAAAAAAAGGGTAGCGCCCATCTTTTTTTCCTTTTTAACCGCTTCCCGACCGCCTCATGTAGATATACGTCAACAGAATGGCACGGGCAGGCAAAAGCACTTACCTGTACGTCCCCTTTAATTTGCCTGCCCGGGGGGCGCGCGCGCGCCGCCAGCGGCACGCGCGCGACCCGGTCGGGAGCTCCGTGACCACGGCCGCGGGACCAGCGGACCGGATCGCCGCTGGTATCCAGCGATCGGGTTACGGAGCTGAAGAACGGGGAGAGGTCTATGTAAACAAACCTCTCCCCGCGCTTCCTACACTGACTGTCAGTGATCGGCGGTTCCCTGTCATCGGGAACGCCGATCAATGACGTCAGACGTACAGCCACGCCCCCCTACTGTAAAAAAAAACACAACACGTCACACTGACTCCTCCCCGCCCCCTAGTGGTTAACCCCCTAACTACAACTGTCATTTACATAGGAATCAGTGCTATTTAAATAGCAGTGATTGCTGTATAAATGACAAATGTCCCAAAAATGTGTCAAAAATGTCCGATGTGTCCGCCAAAATGTCGCAGTCACAATAAAAATCGCTGATCGCCGCCATTACTAATAAAAAAAAAAATATTAATAAAAATGCTATAAAACTATCCCCTATTTTGTAAACGCTATAACTTTTGCGCAAACTAATCAATAATCGCTAATTGCGATTTTTTTTACCAAAAATATGTAGAAGAATACGTATCGGCCTAAACTGAGGAAAAAAAATGTTTTTTTTATATATTTTTTGGGGATATTTATTATAGCAAAAAGTAAAAAATATTGCATTTTTTTCAAAATTGTCGCTCTATTTTTGTTTATAGCGCAAAAAATAAAAACCGCAGGGGCGATCAAATACCACCAAAAGAAAGCTCTATTTGTGGGAAAAAAAGGACGCCAATTTTGTTTGGGAGCCACGTCGCATGACCGCGCAATTGTTAGTTAAAGCGACGCAGTGCCGAATTGCAAAAAGGGGCCTGGTCCTTTGGCTGCCAATTGGTCCGGGGCTGAAGTGGTTAAAGGGAAAGTATAGTGTATTTATAGACAGCACATATACATACAACCATGGTGCTTAGACTGTGGCTCTTTAGAAATTTTACATATCCCCCAGATCCCTGCAGACAGTCCTGTGTTTTTCTTTATCTAGATGATTATATGCCAGCAAAGGAAACTGTTCTTTAGACTGGCTTCTTTAGTGGCTTGGTTTATTTCTTTCATGAAATTCTACTTTTTTGTGTTCTATCCATATCTTTCATCTTTTTTTGCATTGGTGGTTTGCAGGGGCGTACCAAACGGGGTGCGGGGGGGGCGTTCCGCCCCGGGTGCCACACATTGGGGGGGTGTCAGTGGTCGGGTGGCATTGCTATGGGGGTTTGTTCTGCACCAAGGTCGGATGACACTATCTGACAGAATCCTGAGGGCATCCCTGGCTCTGGCTGCTCTGTTTAGTGATTTTTTGTCAGCTGGAACACCCCCAGTGCTGTGGCCGTAATAGTATGGTCTGGTTTCTGTTTCCCCCTGCTAGCTCCACCCACCACTGCTGAGCAGCCGAGCTGAGTGTCATCATTCAGCGCGGGGGTGGCTGCTGTTACACACTGTTTCCACACAATCTTCTGGAGTCTAAACCTCCCCAGCTGAAGCTGAGAGCCCAGGTGAGCTGGTGATAGGGGGTGTGTGGGTTGTGAGTGGAGGCTGGAGGAGTGTGTCTGCCCTGCCATCCTTACTGTGCTGGTCTGTCAGAGAAGGGGGCCGGGGGGTTGCTGTGTCCACCACCACTCAGGTATAGTGTAGCTGACCTGATAAGGGGGGGGGGGGTTGCAGAATACAGGCATGTTATGTACAGGTTACAGAATACAGGCACATGTTATGTACAGGTTACAGAATACAGGCACATGTTATGTACAGGTTGCAGAATACAGGCATGTTATGTACAGGTTACAGAATACAGGCACATGTTATGTACAGGTTGCAGAATACAGGCACATGTTATGTACAGGTTGCAGAATACAGGCATGTTATGTACAGGTTACAGAATACAGGCACATGTTATGTACAGGTTACAGAATACAGGCACATGTTATGTACAGGTTACAGAATACAGGCACATGTTATGTACAGGTTACAGAAATCAGGCACATGTTATGTACAGGTTACAGAATACAGGCATGTTATGTACAGGTTACAGAATACAGGCACATGTTATGTACAGGTTGCAAAGTGCAGGGATGTGCTGTGTACATGTTGCAGAATGCAGGCTTGCCATCTTCCCTGCAGCCATCAGATCCCGTCCATGGTCCAGCAAGCAACACGCCTTGTCAGCAGGTCAGTTCCCAAATCCGAATCAAATCATCAATGCCAATGATGCCATTGTCTGCTGTCCCCAGGGACAGATCCGATCCAGAGATCGCCATACAGTGGGATCTCTGGATCAGATCTGTCCCTGAGGACAGTAGATAATACAAAGTATGGGCTATACTTTGTATTGTCAGCTGTCTCCCCATCTCACTCTTGATTTCTCCCTCATAGCAGCTCCAGTCCAGCTCTCTACTTTCCTGACCGTGGCACGATCTGTCCAAAAATGTGGCATCTGCTCACACCTGAGTGACTGACACCTCTGTCCTGTCCCGTCTATTGTCACGGGCTGCCCATCCCCCCACAGCTCTGCTGAGGTCTCCCATCCCACCCACAGACCTGAGCCACCATCCGGCTGCCCAGAGACCCGAACAAAGCCGGATTTGGGGGGGGGTGCCAGATATAGGATGGTCCCCGGGTGTCAAATGCCCTAGGTACGCCACTGGTGGTTTGTAGGATCTTCATTTGGCAAGTTATTAAGTGTAGGGAGGCACAAATGTTGTAGCAGGGATTAGTTAATTGGCTGTAATAGCAGTGAGCTCTAGCAGTCTCATATAACATCTCTAGTTCAACAACTCCTATAGCATGTTCACAGTCTCTGACTATCTTCCACAGCATGTCTGCAATCTCTGACTATCTCTTGTTGCATGTCAGCAGTCTCTGACCTACTCTTGTAATATGCTAGCAGTCTCTGACCTTCTTTTGTAGAATGTCAGCAGTCTATGAGCATCTCTTGCGGCATGTCTGCAGCTTCTAATAATCTTTTGTAGCATATCAACAGTCTTTTAACTTCTCCTGTTGCATACATTCAGTCTTGGATACAATAGTTTTATGTAGTACTATTTACTGAATATTACATGTAGCTATTTAATGATGTTGGGGTCCCTTGTAAGCAAGACCGTTTTTAAGGCAGGGCAAAAGGGGCAGCTGCCCTGGGCCCCATCATTGTTGTGGGGTCCAAAGCAAGCTGCCTCATACTTGCCAACTATCCCAGTTTAAATTCCCTTATCCCTTGAAGTTTTAGTCCTGTGCTGTGTCCCGATATCTCAGTGTAAAGTTATGTTGCTGCTGCCCTATTGCCATGTACAGATGACTCACCTGCAGACCCTGTGTTTACATGTAAATAACCTGCATTGATATGTAAATAGCGCCTGCATTAATATGTAAATAGTCGTGGACCGCGGCATTCATATGAATATCATGTCCACCTGAGATCATATCTACCACAAATTCTGCTGAATGCTGGGGATGTAAAGGGGCATGCTTGAAAGTTCTGCCTACAACTATAGTCATTATGCCTAACATCAGCCTGTTCTGCAAAGGTAAGCAAATTGGAGATGGAACCCTTCTTCAAAAGAACATGGTGCCCCAGCACCCTGAATTTTGGTGCATGTGAATATGCACATCTCAGCCAATGCATGAGGGTGTCATTAACAATTAATGGCACTTCTGTGTATCTGTTAAAGGGCAGCATGTTTCTGTGGTGTCAGGAAAGGGATTTTGCATGTATTCCAGACTCACACAAATGTGAACGCAGGCTAAATTTCTCAGTTACATTGGTGGTCAATGTAAATCTTCTCATTACATTGGGTCTTTGTGTACAATCCTTTCATTCACACTAGTGACCAGTGTGAAGGTTCCTCTTATATTGGTGGTCAGTGTAAATTCCTCTTTACATTGGTGGTTACTGTGAATGCTCCTATTACATTAGTGGCCAGTGTAAATCCCCATTACATTGCAGTGTAGAAACTCCTCTTTTATATTGGTAATCGTTAAAAAAATTCAAACTTGCATTTATAGTCAGTTTCAAATCCTCTCTAACATTGGTGGTCCATGTAGAAACCCCCTTTAAATTGGTGGTGAGTGTAAATCCCCCTTACATTGGTGGCCAGTGTAGAAATCCTCTTTATTGACAGTTGACAGACTGGTGGTTGGTGTAAATGCTCTTATTACATTGGTGTCAGTGTAGAAATCCCTCTTTTCTATTGGTGGGTGGTATAAAATGCCCCGTTACATGGTGGTCAGTGCAAATTCCCCCTCACATTGATGGTCAGTGTAAATCACCCCTCACTTTGGTGAACATTGTAAATTCCACATTAAATTGGTAGAATTTCTATATACTTGCCAAAGATTTCCAGCTTTGCTCTACATGATTCAGAATTTGTCACAGTTTACTGCCTCCTAACTAATCCCATCCCCCCACCACTGCCACTGATTCCATCAACCACCCAGCATTACCACTGATCACCCCCCGCCCCCCCCCCAGCATTGCCACTGATCCCAGGAGTCCTAGGATTCCTAGGAGTTGTCTGTCTATTGATGCGTCCCCTCACCTCCCCAGCCCATGGTGTGCAGGCAGTGAGGAGATGATGTGCTGCAACCTTTAGCAACCAATCAGTGAGCAATAATAATGTGAACTGACCTCTTGAAACCAATCATTGAGCCGTAAGGATATGCAGTAACCTCTAGGAACCAATTCGTGAGCATTATTGTGCAGTAACCTCTAGCAACCAATTAGTGCGTGGCATAGATCAACCAGTGAGCAGTATTGATGTACAGTAATGAAAGTCATGAGCTATAACCGCTAGAAAATATACAGTGAGCCATAATGTCTGCTGTAACATCTAGCAGCTAGTTAGTGAGTGGTAATGATACACTGTAACCACTGGCAGCCAATCGCAATCGCTGCCTGATCTGATTCAGTAAACTGATTTTGAGTCTAGCTGCTATTTATTGTATGCCTCAAAGCATGTGGAGAGCGAAATTGCATGGAAGAGGGGGCCCAAGAAAATGTTTGCCCAGGGTCCAGTCAATATTAAAGATGGCCCTGCTTGTAAGTACCCTTGTATTGAGCAAGTTGACCACCACTGATTTAGGATCACACTTCTTACATGCTTGTCCTGCCACATTTTTGTTATGTCAAGTATAGTGAGTAATAGGGATGCACCGATACTGGTATCAGTGCCAATACCGAGTACTTGCACAAGTACTCATACTTGTGCAAGTGCTCCCGATACCCAAAACCAATACCTTTGCGGTGCAATTTGAACCCATACAAAACGAATCAGCTCAAATTGCACTGCGAAGAAACATATGCGATTTGAACAGGAATGTGCTGTGATGTCTGTCCAAATCTCATGCAGTTTCCCCCACCGCTTCTGTGTGATCCCATCAAAGCGCCATCTGATCCCAAGTGCAGCAATGGGCAAACAAACAGTTTATTAAAATGTTTTATCACAACTCACATGTTAAAAGTACATAATATCTCTTGGATGTCAAATACAAAACCACGGCCGCTTGCCGTGCTCACAGGGTTGGAGGAGATGCATAGACGGTCCACCAACCAAGATGACATCACTTCTGCCCTATACCCACAGGGATCCCGGAACTTCCTACATCTCAGCAGCAGCTAGCAGTGGGTGCAGTGGACATCATGATTTACGATGGATCTACATCAGGGGACATTTTTTTTAAATAAAGGAATTGTCAAAAACTGCCTTCTGTCTTTATTATTTACACTTTTTTTTGGTGAATGGGTAGGGGTACAATGTACCCCATACTCATTCACATAGGGAGGAGGCCGGGATCTGGGGGCCCCCTTGTTAAAGGGGGCTTCCAGATTTCAATAAGCCCCCCTGCCCACAAACCCCTACAACCACAGCCCAGAGTTGTCGGGAAGAGGCCCATGTACCCATCAACATGGGGACAAGGTGCTTTGGGGTGGTGGTGCAGTGCATCCCCCGCCCCAAAGCACCCCCCCCCATGTTGAGGGCATGTGGCCTGGTATTGTCCAGGAGGGATTTTTTAACATTGTTGTATTTCTGGCAATGATATTGTATTGCCGGAAAGTTGAATGTAATTTATTTTAAATTTTTATAAATATCAGTTTTGCTGCAGCAGGTTCTATATTTGCTGCAGATACGCCACAGGCAGACTAAGGGGACTCCCAGGCACAATATTTAAGGAATTTTATATTTTTATTGTTTCACTTAAAGCATCATTAAAATCACTGCTCCTGTAAAAACAATCTTTTTAAAAAAAATATGTACATTGATACATGTCCCCCAGGACCTGGGCACCCGATACCATTTTTATGGCCAATAACTTGCATAACAACCTTCAAAATGGGAACTTTAGATATTTCAAATTCACAAAGAAAAGTTAGGCCTGGTGTGCATGAACACGGCCAATACCCCTAGGGGATGTTTATGAGATTTGATAGACGCAAACAGAAGGTGTATGCATTTCAAAAGTTTATTTATTGAAAACTATACATAAAGAAATAGGTGCACAAAGTAACAGTGTAGGAAACTGTCAAAAGAGCATACACAGAACATACTAATATTATGAAGCGAAAATATATAACATCAAAGAGAGGTTACAGACTTGTAGTACATATAGAATCTAGGAAAACGCAGACATGTTTCGGACTTTTGTCCTTTTTCATAGGCGAATTTGTATCCTGTTCTGTCACATCTAATAGTGTGAGCAAACAGGTATTAGTACATTATATTAATAATACAAATGGTCAAAGAAAAAAGGTAAATGCCATCATATTGACCAAGCAGACAGTGTGTTGTGAATGTGGTACTCACATGCAAGGAAGGTAGCCCCTCATATATATAATGAACTTCAAGGCCAAATTTGGGCCGAACAAATCGCGTGTATGCAGAGGTATGCTGTCGCTGCTGTTAAAAGCATATAAAACTGCCACATATGTTGATGGCGGACGGATGAGTCTCTTTTTACCACACATTGTCACTGACCGCCCAGCTTTTTTCTTATCTAGATATTTCAAATTCGGGTCCCATAGACTTCAATGGGGTTCAGGGTTGGGGTCTGAACTTTTGCGATGTTCGAGAGTTTTGGCGCGAACCGAACAAGTGGGTGTTCGGAGAGGAAGTCTGGAGGACTGGAGAGGAAAGTTAGCCTGGAGGGCTAGTGAAAGGGGGAAACTGCAGTCAGGTGGGTTGGCAGTGAAGAGGTGGTGCTGGGACCAGTAGCCACAGGAGGAGAAGTACAAGCTGATGACTGTATTCTGCTACACAACAAGGGGCTTTGAGTTCCTGCCTGCAAAGGGCTATTGCTTGCTTAAATCTGACTGAGCCTGTAATGCCACGTACACACGACCAGACTTTTTGACAGCAAAGGTCAGACAGAACAAATCCGTCGGACAATTCGATCGTGTGTGGGCTTCACCGGACCTTTGCTCTCCAAAAATCCGACGGACTTTCGAAATTTTCCCGCGGGAACTCCGCCGGACCCAGTTCCTATCGGGAAACCCGTTCATCTGTATGCTGGTCCGACGGACCAAATACGATGCAAGGGCAGCTACAGCACCTGCCCAGCAGAATGTTTCCAGCGCGATCCTATCACGCTGGTTCTTGGCTGCAGGGTACTGTACATCTTGCGCTCGCTGCAATAGGAAAAACACATTTTCCTATTGCAGCGAGCGCGAGAGAGAGGCGACAATGTCCCTTAGGTCTGGTATGGATTTTAAGGGGAACCCCCTACGCCGAAAAAACGGTGTGGGGGTCCCCCCAAAGTCCATACCAGACCCTTATCCGAGCACGCAGCCCGGCCAGTCAGGAAAGGGGGTGGGGACGAGCGAGCACCCCCCCCCCTCCTGAACCGTACCAGGACGCATGCCCTCAACATGAGGGGGTGGGAGCACCTTGTCCCCATGTTGACGAGGACAAGGGCCCCTTCCAGACAACCCTGGTCGTTGGTTGTCGGGGTCTGCGGGCAGGGTACTTATCGGAATCTGGGAGCCCCCTTTTATAAGGGGGCCCCCAGATCCTGGCCCCCACCCTATGTGAATGAATATTCCCCTACCCATTCACCTGGGAAAAAAAGTGTCAATAAAAAAACACACTAGACAAGTTTTTAAAGTAATTTATTAGGCAGCTCCGGGGTCTTCTACCGACTTCGGGGGTCTCTTCCGACTTCGGGGGTCTCTGCCGACTTCTCCGCGCTTTCCAGTTCTTCTCCCGCTCTCCAGCCTCTTCTCCTGGTCTTCGGTTCTTCTGCCAGGCTCTTCTGCTATCTTCTTCTAGCTCTTTTACTAGCGTTGGCCCGGTCTTCTCCTTCGTCATCTACTTCTTCTTCCCTATTCTGTTCTTCCGATGTTGACACGACGCTCTCTCCCGCTGTAATGCTGTGTACACGGTGCGCAACGACTTATATAGGCATGGGGCGGGGTCACCGGGTGATGTCACCCGGTGACCCCGCCGCTTATGACGGCACAGTCCCAGCATGACGTCACCACCGGGGCATGCTGGGACTGTGCCGTCATAAGGGGCGGGATCACCGTGTACACAGCATTACAGCAGGCGAGAGCGCTGTGTCAACATCGGAAGAACAGAAGAGGGAAGAAGAAGGCGACAAAGGAGAAGCCTGGGCCAACGATAGTAAAAGAGCTGGAAGAAGATAGCGGAGAAGCCTGGCAGAAGATACCGGAGAGCGCAGAGAAGAACCGGAGACTGAGAGAAGAGGCCGGAGAGCGGGAGAAGAACCCGAAAGCACAGAAGTCGGAAGAGACCGCCAAAGTCAGAAGAAGACCCCTGGGCCTGCCTAATAACTTACTTTAAAAACCTGTCTAGTGTGTTTTTTCATTGAGACCATACTCATTCACATAGGGTGGGGGGCCGGGATCTGGGGGCCCCCTTATTAAAGGGGGCTCCCGGATTCCGATAAGCCCCCCGCCCGCAGACCCCGACAACCAACGGCCAGGGTTGTCAGGAAGAGGCCCTTGTCCTCATCAACATGGGGACAAGGTGTTTTGGGGTGGGGGGGGCCGAAAAACGCCCCCCCTTCCCCGAAGCACCCACCTCCCCATGTTGGGGGCATGCGGCCTGGTGCGGTTCAGGAGCGTGGGGGGTGCTCGCTCATTCCCACTGCCTTTCCTGACCGGCCGGGCTACGGTTCAGGATAAGGGTCTGGTATGGACTTTGGGGGGACCCACACGCAGTTTTTTCGGGCGCCGGCTCAGGCGAAAGGGATCGCAAGGTGTCAATCTCGCCGATAAAAGCGGCGAGATTGACTTCCTTTTCTAGTCCCGCCGTACCTGGAGTCACGTTCAAAATGAACAGACTTTAGTCCGTGTGTGGGCAAGTCCGTTCATTCGGAAGTCCGTCGTAACTCCGTCAAAAATCCGTCGGGAAGTCCGTCAGACCTAGTCTGCCGGAAAGTCCGTTCGTGTGT
This sequence comes from Lithobates sylvaticus, assembly GCA_028564925.1. Classification (NCBI taxonomy): domain Eukaryota; kingdom Metazoa; phylum Chordata; class Amphibia; order Anura; family Ranidae; genus Lithobates; species Lithobates sylvaticus. Next base: position 504,703,827 of record CM053026.1, read on the forward strand.
GTGCAAGTCCGCTCGTTCGGAAAGTCCGTCGGAACTCCACCGAAAGTCAGTCGGGAAGACCGTCGGACCTAGTCTGCTGGAAAGTCCAGTCCAACAGTGATTCAGCTGGAACCAGCATGCAAGTGAGTGTAGGAGGAAAGTGAGGAGACTGTATATAGACTATATATAGAAAGATGTCTCTGAAGTTGTTGCTGAAGTTCTGCTAAGTCAAAAAAGCATCCCATAACCTCCCATCCCCATCCAAATTATTAACCCTCAGTAAATAACAAAAAACTAAGTCACAGACTTTTCTCTGACTCTGGGGTGCCTGTGAAAATATGGTGTACCTGACTTTGCAGGGTGGGGGATCCCAGTTCATCTGCGGCTCCTAAGGGGGTGCGCTACATAATAAATAGTGTGGTGACTGTATTACATGCCCTGAGTCTTTTTCTATCCATTCATCCATGCGGGGTCATTTTGGAGCTGTGAAGGAAACAGACTATGAAGGATTGCTGTGGTTTTAGAGGCTGTTTTTGTGGATTGCCCTAATGAGAAGAAAAGACAAGCCCTGTCAGCCTAATCTTTAGACCTCTTTCACACTGGGGCCGCGGCTGCGTTAGCACTAAAGTGCCGGCCGTTTTAGTGGAGCTTTAGTGCTGTTTAAGCAGCGTTTTTGGCCACTAGTGGGGCGCTCTTTAAAGAAGGGGTTAAATACTCCCTTGTTGTGGCGCCTCTGAAGTGTTTTTCAGGCGCTTCGGAAGCGTTGCCCATTCATTGCAATAGGCAGGGTCGTTTTAGGAGCGCTGTATACAGCGCTCCCAAACCGCCCCATAGATGCTGCTTGCAGGACTTTTCCGAGCGTCCCATAAGCCCACTGCACGGGTGTGAAAGAACCCATTGTGATGAATGGGAGGCAGTTTTCAGACACTTTGCATGCACTATTTCTAGCGCTAAAATGCCTGAAAACTGCCTCAGTGTGAAAGGGGTCTTAATAAGATAGATAAATATTTTTGGTAAATGAGAGTCCAAATAATGAGTGAGGGGAGTGAAGTCACCTTTATCTGAAGATTAACCTGGTGTTTCTTGGAATTAAATTCAACTATACCTGCTTTTGGATTTGATTGAATTTCATTTTTTTTCAATAACAAATTGTGTTTTAATCACACAAATAGTGTGGATTGGACTCTTGGTGTTTTTAATCTATGAACATTTTTGGTGGAGCACAAATGAAAACACTGTTTATTTTGTAGCACTCTATTTTGCTATTTTGTATTACATGTTTTGCAGCATTGTTTCATTTGAGGTTTGAGGGCTGTATTTGCGGGAGATTCATAGTTCTCACTTTTTTTGACTTTTTTTTTTATTTTTAGGCGTTTTAAACCTTTAAAGTATGCTGATGTCACTCCTGGACCCCAGGCTCTCATGTCTCTTGAATGGATAGGAGCATGAATTAAGTCTACCTATCCCTAAAGCTCTAACCACTTCAGCTCCGGAAGGTTTTACCCACTTCCTGACCAGGCCATTTTTTGTGATACGGCACTGTATAATTTTAGCTGACAATTGCGCGGTCGTGCAACTCTTTACCCAAATAAAATGTATGTCTTTTTTTCCCCACAAATAGAGCTTTCTGTTTGTCAATTTTGAAAAAAAAAATATATATTTTTTACTTTCTGCTATAATATATAGCCCCAAAAAAATATCAAAAAACGAATTTCTTTATCAATTTAGGCCAATATGTATTCTTCTACATATTTTTGGGAAAAAAAAAAAACCAATAAGCGTATAAATTGATTGGTTTGCGCAAAAGTTATATCGTCTACAAACTACGGGATAGATTTAGAGACTTTTTTTTTTACTGGTAATGGCGGTAATCTGCAATTTTTAGCAGGACTGTGACATTGCGGCAGACAAATCTGACACTGAGTGACACTTTTTGGGGACCATTGACACCAATACAGTGATCAGTGCTATAAAAATGCACTGATTTCTGTATAAAAGGCACTGGCAGGGAAGGGGTTAACCCCGGGGGCAATCAAAGGGTTAAAATCCCCCTAGGGAGGTGCTTGCTAACTGTGTGGGGCAGTGTCACACTGAAGGAAAAGAGAGATCCATGATTCAGCTTAGCTGAATCACAAGATATCTTTCCCTTCCTGACAGATCTTGTTTTCACAGGCAGACTGCTGATCCATCTCTCCTGTGAACGATCGACAGGTCACAGCTGTCACTGATTGGCTCCTGTTGTGTCCAATCCCAGCAGGAGCAGCGCGCGCGCCCCCTAAACCGCATGTACAAAATCAGGTACGTAATAACATAAAGTTATAGATTATGTAAATTCTACCTCAATAGATATGAGGATAAAATAAATTCTTTACAAACTGTTAACTAGGTGGTATGTCCCATCCAAAAGACCAAATACCCAAGATCAATTCAGCACTGTCTTCTGAGTGTTGGAGAGAGTGTGGAGTCAAGGGAATACATGCCTATTTGGTGGCATTACCCAAAGATTCAGCTACACTGGGAGAAAGATGATTAGCAATTCTGAAATTGGGCAAGACCACTGGCAATGTTTATTTCATGCTAAAATCGAGACAAGGAAAATATATATATATATATATATATATATAGAGAGGGGCAAGGATTAGGTAGAGAAGCCTGGTAACTCTTAGATTTTTCTTGGGGGAAAATCGGGCGTTTCTGCATTTAGTTGTGGGGTGTCCCCACATCTCAATTGTTTCTTTCCTCCTCTCTGGGGAATAATATAATATATATATGGCTATCATGATAAGGTCCTAGGAGATACATCTTTTATATATGTTTGTAATAGTGTTTTTGTTTTCCATGTTTTTACTGAAGATTTTTTCAAAAAATAAGAATTACAAAGAATCAGATAACGGAAAATTTATATAAAATACTTACCGTAATTTTCCTTTCCTGATAGACTCCATGGCAGCAACGTGTGGGTTAGCCCCGCCTCCATAACTGCCCCGATACTCCGGGTCGAATGAGCCATCACTGCCTCAGGAGGAGCCAAGCCCTTTGCTTTGTATGCCCTTTGAATGGTCTGCACAATCCAGGAGGAAATTGATCTGACCGAAGCCCGCATTCCTTTGTTTTTACCATGGAGAAGGATGAAAAGGAATTCTGATTGTCTGAAAGGAGCCGAAACTAGACATGGGAACTGTCAAAAAATTAGTTTCGTTTCGTTTCGTCCCGTTTCGTATATAAAAAAATTCGTAATTCGTGTACGAAATTCCGTTCGAATTCGTACGAAATACGAAATTCGGACGAATCGTAATTTTTTTTTCGAATCGTTACGAATCGTTAACGCAGCTAATGAATTGTCAGTTCTCATAACACAGAGAACAATTCGAATCCAACTACAAATATCGAATTTCAATTTCAAGTTACGAATCGTTACGAATCGTTACGAATAGTTACGAATCGTTAGTAAATCCAACTACAAATATCGAATTTCAACTAATATGAAAGAAATTATAATAGCGGATATAACGAATGCTTTGAATGCTTCGAATGAATTAGAGATTCAGTATATCTAATATAGAGAACTGTTCCTGCACAAAGTGTCATTTTTGCAGGAAAAAAAGCTATTTAAAAACACTCGCGGCTAATAAAAAGTCAGCTACGTAACACAGAGAACAGTCATTCATTGATTAAAAAAAAAAAAAAAAGCGTGGGGGTCCAATTCAATAACCAGGCCCTTCAAGTCTGGTATGGATATTAAGGGGGACCCCAGCCAAAAAAAAAAAAAAATGGTGTGGGGCCCCCCCCAAATATCCATACCAGACCCTTCAGGTCTGGGATGGATTTTAAGGGGAACCCCGGCCAAAAAAAAAAAAAAAAATGGCGTGGGGTCCCCCTCAAAATCCATACCAGACCCTTTATCCGAGCACGCAACCTGGCAGGCGGCAGGAAAAGAGGGGGGGACGAGAGCGGCTCCCCTCCCGCCTGAACCGTACCAGGCCACATGCCCTCAACATTGGGAGGCACCTTGTCCCCATGTTGATGAGGACAAGGGCCTCATCCCCACAACCCTGGCCGGTGGTTGTGGGGGTCTGCGGGCGGGGGGCTTATCGGAATCTGGAAGCCCCCTTTAACAAGGGGACCCCCAGATTCCGCCCCCCCCCCCTGTGTGAAATGGTAAGGGGGTATCTTCTTCCATCTTCTTCTTCCTTCGATTCGCTTCTTCTTGCTCCGGTCTTCTCGTCCTTCTCGTCCGGCATCGGCGTCTGTTCTCGCAGGCCGCTCCTCGCAATGGGAGGCTCCCGCTCTGTGAGGCTTCGCTCCACCTGACAGGTCTTTTATAACGGAGGGCACCTGGTAACCCCGCCCCCTCTGACGCAAGGGGACGTCATGGGGACTTCCCTATGGCTTTCCCCATTACGTAAGAGGGGGCTGGGTTACCAGGTGCCTTCGTTATAAAAGACCTGTCAGCCGGAGCAAAGCCTCACAGAGCGGGAGCCTCCCATTGCGAGGAGCGGCCTGCGAGAAGAGACGCCGATGCCGGACGAGAAGGACGACAAGACCGGAGCAAGAAGAAGCGAATCGGAGGAAGAAGAAGATGGAAGCAGATGGAAGAAGATGGAAGAAGATGACGGAAGGAGAAGATGAAGAAACCGAAGGATGAAGAAAGAAGATTTTAATAAAGGAATTGTCAAAGACCGTCTCCTGTCATTTTTACAATTTTTGACACTTTTTTGGTGAAATGGTAGGGGTACTTTTGTACCCCCTTACCATTTCACATAGGGGGGGCGGGATCTGGGGTCCCCTTGTTAAAGGGGGCTTCCAGATTCCGATATGCCCCCCGCCCGCAGACCCCCGCAACCACCGGCCAGGTTGCGTGCTCGGATAAGGGTCTGGTATGGATTTTATGGGGGACCCCACGCCATTTTTTTTGGCTGGGTTCCCCTTAAAATCCATCCCAGACCTCAAGGGTCTGATATGGATTTTGAGGGGGACCCTACGCCATTTTTTTTTTTTGGCTGGGGTCCCCCTTAATATCCATCCCAGACCTGAAGGGCCTGGTTATTGAATTTGGGGGGACCCCCACGCTTTTTTTTTATCAATGACTTCAATGAATGACTGTTCTCTGTGTTACGAATCCGACAATTCATTTGCCGGCAATAGCCGCAAGTGATTTTAAATAGCTTTTTTTTCCTGCAAAAATGACACTGTGCGGGAACAGTTCTCTATATTAGATATACTGAATCTCTAATCATTCGAAGCATTCGTTATATCCGCTATAATAATTTCTTTCATATTAGTTGAAATTAGATATTTGTTAGTTGTTGGATTCGAATTGTTCTCTGTATTACGGGAAGCGGCAATTAGCCGCGAATGATTTTAAATAGCTTTTTTTCCCTGCAAAAATGACACATTGTACAGAGACAGTTCTAAGCACGGGAAACATGACCCCCTTCTATATACTATATACTCTATAGTATGCCTATGAAGGGGCGCAGGTTTCCCGTGCTTAGAACTGTCTCTGTACAATGTGTCATTTTTGCAGGAAAAAAAAAGCTATTTAAAATCACTCGCGGCTAATTGCCGATTCCCGTAATACAGAGAACAATTCGAATCCAACAACTAACAAATATCTAATTTCAACTAATATGAAAGAAATTATAATAGCGGATATAACGAATGCTTCGAATGATTCGAGATTCAGTATATCTAATATAGAGAACTGTTCCCGCACAGTGTCATTTTTGCAGGGAAAAAAAAGCTATTTAAAATCACTTGCGGCTATTGCCGACAAATGAATTGTCGGATCCGTAACACAGAGAACAGTCATTCATTGAAGTCATTGATAAAAAAAAAGCGTGGGGGTCCACCCAAATTCAATAACCAGGCCCTTCAGGTCTGGGAGGGATATTAAGGGGAACCCCAGCCAAGAAAAAAATGGCGTAGGGTCCCCCCCAAAATCCATATCAGACCCTTGAGGTCTGGGATGGATTTTAAGGGGAACCCTAGCCAAAAAAAAAAAATGGCGTGGGGTCCCCCTCAAAATCCATACCAGACCCTTATCCGAGCACGCAACCTGGCAGGCCGCAGGAAAGGAGGGGGGGACGAGAGCGGCCCCCCCTCCCGCCTGAACCGTACCAGGCCACATGCCCTCAACATTGGGAGGGTGCTTTGGGGGTCTGAGACCCCCAAAGCACCTTGTCCCCATGTTGATGAGGACAAGGGCCTCGTCCCCACAACCGTGCCCGGTGGTTGTGGGGGTCTGCGGGCGGGGGGCTTATCGGAATCTGGAAGCCCCCTTTAACAAAGGGACCCCCAGATCCCGGCCCCCCCTGTGTGAAATGGTAAGGGTACCCCTACCATTTCACCAAAAAAGGTGACAAAAATTGTAAAAATGACAGGAGACGGTCTTTGACAATTCCTTTATTAAAATCGTGGGCCCCCCCCCCCCCACCCCCCAAAGCACCTTGTCCCCATGTTGATGAGGACAAGGGCCTCTTCCCGACAACCCTGGCCGTTGGTTGTCGGGGTCTGCGGGCGGGGGCTTATCGGAATCTGGGAGCCCCCTTTAATAAGGGGGCCCCCAGATACCGGCCCCCCACCCTATGTGAATGAGTATGGGGTACGATGTACCCCTACCCATTCACCTAAGGTGTAAAATGTAAAGTACAAAAACACACACACTTTTGAAAAAATATTTTATTGCACTGCTCCGGGGGTCTTCTTCCGTCTTGGGGGGTCTTCTCGCCGGACTCCTCCGCCATTTACCAAGCTCTTTTACCGAGCGGAGAAGTCCGGCTACCTTCTTCGTCGTCGCCGCCGTCGTCTGGGGGTCTCGATCCGCCTTCGGGGGTCTTCTGGGGTCTTCCGGGGTCTCTTCTGGTCTTGCGGCGGTCGTCGTCTTCCGCGCCGCCGGCGCCGCCTTCTTCTTCTTGTTCTTGTTCTTCTTCTTCTTCCGATGTTGACCCGTCGCTGTCTCTGCCCGGAATGCCAGAACCACGCTGCGCTGGGACTTATATAGGGACATGGTGACAGGGTCACATGCTCATGTCACATGGTGACCCCGCCCCCTTGTGTTGTCACAGTCCCGGAGGATGCTGGGACAGTGACATCGCAAGGGGGCGGGGTCACCATGTGACATGAGCATGTGACCCTGTCCCCATGTCCCTATATAAGTCCCAGCGCAGCGCGGTTCTGGCATTCCGGGCAGAGACAGCGACGTGTCAACATCGGAAGAAGAACAAGAAGAAGAAGGCGGCGCCGGCGGCGTGGAAGACGACGACCGCCGCAAGACCAGAAGAGACCCCGGAAGACCCCCGAAGGCGGATCGAGACCCCCAGACGACGGCGGCGACGACGAAGAAAAAAAAGTCAGAAAAGGCACCTCTGAACCTAAATTTCTAATTTCTGAAACTCTTTTGGCAGAAGTCACAGCTACCAGAAAAGTAGTCTTGAGCATGAAGTCTCTTGTGGAAAGAGGTTTGTCAGGATCTGATCCGCGATTGGAGAGGAAATCCAAAACGAGAGTGAGGTCCCATTTGGGGAACCTAGGTCTTCTTTGAGGTCTAAGCCCGATGGCTCCCTTAAAGAACTGACGGATCAGAGAATGATTTGCCCTTGAAACTCCTGTGAAGGCTGAGATGGGTGAAACTTGCACCCTTAGTGAGCTGACTGCCAGAAACAGGTCAAGTTCTGATTGGAGAAAACTAAGTAAGTCTTGGACTGCTGGAGAGTTACAAGGATTCGGCCCGGAAGACATATGATCTGTGAATCTGGACCATATACGCTCTTATACCCTATTTGTACTTTTCCTTCTGGCACTGAGAAGATTCAGAATAGCTTCCTCAGGGCAACCTAGAGCCTGGAGCCTTCCCCTCTCAAGAACCACACCCTAAGGTGTAGGCAGGATGGACACAGGTGTAACATTGTGCCTTGAGACAGTAGATTCTGCCTGAGAGGTAGGGGAACTGGGTCTTGATAGCTGAGGAGTGATAACAGAGGGAACCAAGGCCTGTTGGGCCAGAAAGGAATCACTGCAATGATCTCCACCTTCTCTGTTCTGAGCCTCCGGAGAAATTGAAGAATCACCGGTACCAGAGGGAAGGCATAGGCCTTATGAAATCTCCACTGATCTGAGAGAGCATCTGTCCCATATGCCTGAGGGTCTATAAACCTCGATTATATTTGGACATTTTGTGATTGCATGGGGAAGCGAACAGATCGACCTCCGGAGACACTCCCAGGGTCAGAAGCCATTTGAACACCTCTCTGTGGAGAGACCACTCGTTGTTCATTTGAACACAAGAAAGGAAGTCCGATTGTACATTCTGAATCCCTGGAATGTAAATCGCAGAGATGTTGGGCAGGTTCTTCTGAGCCCAGCTCATTATTGGCTCCACTTCCTGAATCAGGGACCACCTGCGAGTTCCACCTTGCTTCTTTATGTAAGCCACCACGGTTGTATTGTCCAACCTTAACACTACTGATGAATTCATTATTAGATGGCGAAATGGCAGGAGTATCTGAAAGGCTGCCCTCAGCTCCAGAATGTTGGAGACAATCCCTCGAGAAGGGGAATTCCACCTGCCCTGAGCCACTTCCGAAAGGCAGTGAGCGCCCCATCCCCGATTGCTGGCATCCAATGTTATCATGACCCATGAGATGGGTATGATTGAATGGCACTTGCGCATATTTTTCCCTTGAAGCCACCAAAGGAGGGACGTTCTCATGGTTGGAGTAAGGAGAATGCGTTGGGTTTGGCTGGAAGAATCCCATTGTTGAAGGAAACCCTTTTGGAAGGGCCGTGAATGCCATTGGGCCCACTTCATCATAGGAATGGTGGCTGCCATTGTGCCAATTACTTTCAGGCATTGGAGAGCGGAGAGGTGAGATGACACGAGGGCTGCGTGTATTCTGTCTTGAATCACTGCAATCTTCTCTTCTGGAAGGGATCTTCCACTGTGTTGAAGTGAGCCCCTAGAAACACAAGGGATTGTGTTGGCTCTAGATGGCTCTTCTCTAGATTCAGGAGCCACCCAAATTCTTGCAGGGTGGAAATTACTAAGCTCCTGTGCTCCAAAAGTTGGTCTTTGTTCTGAGCTAGGAGAAGTAGGTCATCTAGATAGTGGTGGAGATGAACCCCTTTGACACAAAGAAGAGCCACAACAGATAACAGGACCTTGGAAAAGACCTGAGGTGACGTTATTAGACCGAAGGGTGGACACGTGAATTGTAGATGCTGATCGTCTACCCCAAAGAGGAGGAATTGTTGAAAATCCAATGCCAACGGCACGTGGAAGTAGGTATCTTTTAGATAGTTTGAATTCAACCAGTCTCCCAGATGTACTGACTGTTGAATTGTGAGTAAGGATTCCATTTTGAATTTTTCCTTCCGCATAAAGGAATTCAGATGGGTTAAGTCTATGACTGGTCTCCATGTGCCGTTTTTCTTTTGTATCATGAACAGAGGAGAATACATGCCTTTGCCTCGTTCGTCTTCTGGATCAGAATTTTGTCTTCTAGAAAATTAGCGTTTCTGATTCTGTAGGCGTCGGTCTTGAGGGAGGAAACCAAACTTAACTTTGGATACTGCGGCTATGGCAAGTACTGGCTTGCATGCCATTCCTGATGTCAGGTAAATTCTTTTTAAATCCGAATCAAACCGTCTTTTCAAAGGATGTTTAAAAGATACAGTGTCATCTAAGAGTCGGTTCACACCAGGGCGACTCAGGATCCGACTTCAGGTCGCCCCGAGATGCCCCAAGTCGCCCCAAGTCGAGCTGTAATGTTAGTCTATGGAGCCGTCTCAATGCACACTACTGAAGTCGCTCCGACTTCAAAAAAGGTTCCTGTACTACTTCAATCTGACTTCAAGGCGACTTGTACTCATTGATTTCAATGGAAGTCGCCTCCAAGTCAGATCTCCATCTATATTGACGTGACAGTGTCGCCTTGAGGGGGAACTCCACGCCAAATGTTAAATAAAAAACTGGCATGGGTTCCCCTCCAGGAGCATACCAGGCCCTTAGGTCTGGTATGGGTTTTAAGGGGAACCCCCCTACGCCGAAAAAATGGCATGTGGGTCCCCCAAAAATCCATACCAGACCCTCAGGAAAGGGGGTGGGGACGAGCGAGTGCTCCCCCTCCTGAACCGTACCAGGCCGCATGCCCTCAACGCGGGGGGTGGGTGCTTTAGGGAAGGGGGGCGCCCTGCGGCCCCCCACCCCAAAGCACCTTGTCCCCATGTTGATGAGGACAAGGGCCTCTTCCCGACAACCCTGGCCGTTGGTTGTCGGGCTCTGCGGGCGGGGGGCTTATCGGAATCTGGGAGCCCCCTTTAATAAGGGGGTCCCAGATCCCGGCCCCCACCCTATGTGAATGCGTATGGGGTACATCGTACCCCTACCCATTCACCTGGGGAAAGAAAGCATCAATAAAAAAAACACAACACAGGTTTTTAAAGTAATTTATTAATCAGCTCCGGGGGCCTTCTTCCAACTTCGGGGGCCTTCTTCCGACTCTTCTGGGGGCCCGCAGACCCCGACAACCAACGGCCAGGGTTGTCGAGAAGAAGCCCTTGTCCTCATCAACATGGGGACAAGGTGCTTTGGGGTGGGGGGCCGCAGGGCGCCCCCCCTTCCCCAAAGCACCCACCCCCCATGTTGAAGGCATGCGGCCTGGTACGGTTCAGGAGGGGGGGCGCTCGCTCGTCCCCACCCCCTTTTCTGACCGGCCAGGCTGCGTGCTCGGATAAGGGTCTGGTATGGATCTAGGGGGGACCCCCACGCTGTTTTTTCGGCGTAGGGGGGTTCCCCTTAAAATCCATACCAGAACTAAGGGCCTGGTATGCTCCTGGAGGGGAACCCATGCCGGTTTTTTTTATTTAAAATTTGGCGTGGAGTTCCCCCTTGAGAGCTGATTATTCTCTGATTGGCCACGGCCAAAGTCGCCTGGCCTGGGGCAACTTAAAGTCGTGTTGTAAGTCGCCCCAAGTCATGTTGAAGTTGCTCCAAGTCGTGTTGTTATTCATACTCAAGTCGTGTCCAAGTTGCCTCCAAAAGTCGCGCTGGAAGTCATGTTGCCCCAGTGTGAACCGGCTCTAAGGGAAGAGTTGCATATCTTTTTTTTTTTTTTTCAAAAAATGTTTTTTATTGAAAATATAGCATAACAAGATAACAATATCATCATACAAACGTTAAGGAATCATGGAACATTCTTTGTTGTAATTACTACAAATGTGTCAGAGATTGGTTTATTACAAAACATCACATATATGTAAACATTTCAGCGTGTATACGGTGCACCATTGATGTGTTTGTTAGAAGGAGGAATAGCAAATTGACTTTGAATATATATTTATCCTATTGGGTATCAACATAAATTTTCCTATTCCAACTTGTGTTGTGACTTTTAAGGGGGAGCGGGGGGGTTGAGTTACATATCTTACTAGTCTCATAAGTGCTGCATCCACCAAATGAGCTGACTCAAGGTGTTTTACTTCCTCTTCCTTGAAAGGATACAGTTTCAAGATCTTAGATTGCATCAAACTCTTTTTGTCCATCTTGCTCTATTCATCAGATATGATGTCAGCCAACTCAGAGAGAAAAGGAAAGTATTGTCGCTCCTTATTGAGCTGCTTGAAGAATTGTCTCTGTTTTGGGGGGGAAGTGACAGGGTCTTCCCACTTCAGAGCCTCTCATACTGCCTTCACCAATGAAGGAACTAAAGCATATTCAAACCCCAATCCAGGATCTTCCAGACCTGATTCGCTGTCTGAGATAGGAGCGGAATGGCGATTTGGCTGGGAAGATTCCCACGTCTCGTGTACTAAACCTTCTCCCACTGGAGGGCATAATGGGTCTGATGGGGAATCACAGGGTTGTTGAGCCTCTCTTTCCTGTAGAGATTCTTTCACAACCCACCTGACCATAGATTCTAAATGCTGGTCTGCACCATCCCTCTCATCTGCGGCTTCAGGGAAGCAGTGATCACAGAGAGATTTGTCTGCTAGAACAGGCATCCTACAACCCCAACGCGTTTTTTCCGGTCTCTTGCTAGAGCGAGGTGAGGGGGGGTGAGGAAGATCTTTACTGCGCTGTTCTGATCTGGAAGGAGACCTATGATGGCTAGACCTGGAGGAAGATTGCCGGTGGTGTGATTTTGATAATCCACTTCCTCTATGGGAGCTACACTGTGGATCAGACCTAGAAGGGCTGTGAGGAAAAAAAAAAGGAAAGATAGAGACAGAAATCAGCTACTGTCCTAAAATCCTACTCTCCTCCCTTGCACAGGCAGAAAAGCATAACTGCAAACATACCTGTTACAAGCGGGCAGTGAGGAATCCATGGTGTCAACACAATAGGAAACTGCAGAGACAGATTAAACATCAGCTGGCTGACAAAGACCTCATACCCCAGACAATAGAGCTTATTTTACCTTAAACCGCCAAGTTAGTTGCCCCAGGAAGTCGCCGTAGCACCCACGATCATTCCCAGGGCTCTGTAAGCTTCCTACAACTTTATAAAAGTGGCGCCTGTGATTTCATCGACGGCGTCAGACGTGAGACGCTTGCGCGCATACGCGAACCAAGCATCATCTTCGTATCGGATCCGTGCATGCGCATAGCGCACGCCGGTACCCGGAAGCAACAGAGAGAGCGGCTGCTGGAACGCAGGAAGCGTTAGTGCCAACATAGGACACCAGTGATGCAGAAAACAATGAGAACAAGGTACAAACACACAAACACTGCTGCCATGTATATATAAAAACCACTCACCTGAGCCGAGGAAGCCGCCACACACACCAGACTTTGTAGCAGATAATGGTCGCCTGGTAACAACAGGCAAACAGACTGCACGAACAGAGATAATTCACTTCCCACTCTTCAGCGCTACACTCCATACCCTGCTTAACAGTCAGGGCCTATCGAAGGAAAAACGTGGAACTCGGCTGACTTTGATCATAGGGAAGTCATCTTCAGGTAGGATAACCAACCTAATCCTACGGAGGAGGACAAAAAAGGAACATAGATAGCAGCCTAGAGCAAAGATTTATGGGAGAGGGTTCCTATTGGATATTTATGCAGGCGGGGCTAACCCACACGTTGCTGCCATGAAGTCTGTCAGGAAAGAACATTTTCAGGTTTCTGACAATAGGATAGGAACAATACATCACCATAAAAAGTCTAGGCAGTATTTATTCAATAAACTAAAAAAAAAAAAAAATATATGAAGGACATTAAGACATGATTAAGTCTCATACACAACATAAAACGGAAAATTGAATTCAAATACTTACCGTAATTTTCCTTTTCTGACGAGCTCCATGGCAGCACAGCTGGGTGAGGCCCCACCCACCCCCTATGTAATCAGTACTTAACTATACATTTTTAGCTCACCTCAGCCTCAGCGTTCCGTAACTCGTACTACTTAACTGGACGGGCATTGTGCTGCCATGGAGCTCATCAGGAAAGGAAAATTACGGTAAGTATTTGAATTCAATTTTCCATTTTCCTGACAGCTCCATGTCAGCACAGCTGGGAATTAACTAGCCACACACGGGAGGGTAATGCTTGAGAACCTTTTTTAATCTACACTGGAGGTGGAAGCCAAAACACCCCTCACTAAATCTACAGTAGTCAGAGCAGGCCGGCTCTATGCAATAGTGCACCATGAAGGTATGTATTGATGTCCATGTGGCTGCCTTGCAAATCGTTTCCAAGGACACTTGTCCCGCTGCTGCCCAGGAGGTTGAGACTCCTCTAGTGGAATGTGCTGTGACCCCCTCAGACACAGGCAAACCCTTCGCTTTGTAGGCCGATGATATAGCCTTGACTAGCCACGAGGCAATTACTGTACCAGAAGCCCTCAGGCCCTTCCGAGCACCATTAAGGATGACGAAGACATGGTATGACTTTCTGAGTTCGGTCGTTGCGTCCACATAGGTTTTCAGTGAAGACCCCACATGGAGTGGATTTGAATTCTGAGAGTTCTCTGTGAGAAACATTGGAAGCGTAATTTCTTATGTCAAATGAATCTACAATGAGAGATGCCATAGTGAAACAGGGGGAACGAAGGTGTCTGATGAAAGGAAATCCAAGATTAGAGGCAAGTCCCAATCTGGAAATCTTAGAGACCTCGGCGGTCTTAGGCGGATGGCCGCTCTGAAGAATTGGATCACCATCTTATCCACGGCCCACTGGGTACCAGTGAATGCTGAGATAGCAGACACATGGGCCTTTAAAGTACTTGTAGAGAGTCCTAGTTCCAATCCCGCCTGGAGAAATTCCAGTATGTGGCAGACCCTTGGGGAATATGGCAAAAATTAATGTCTGCATGCAAATTCCACAAAGTTATTCCAAATTCTGGTATAGGCATTGTTGGTACTGTCTTTTCAGGGCTTTCATTAGGGTATTCATGACCCTGGTTGAGCATCCCAGACCGATTTAAAAAAAATGTTTTTTATTGAAAATATAGCATAACAAGATAACAATATCATCATACAAACGTTAAGGAATCATGGAACATTCTTTGTTGTAATTAATACAAATGTGTCAGAGATTGGTTTATTACAAAACATCACATATATGTAAACATTTCAGCGTGTATACGGTGCACCATTGATGTGTTTGTTAGAAGGAGGAATAGCAAATTGACTTTGAATATATATTTATCCTATTGGGTATCAACATAAATTTTCCTATTCCAACTTGTGTTGTGACTTTTAAGGGGGAGCGGGGGGGTTGAGTTACATATCTTACTAGTCTCATAAGTGCTGCATCCACCAAATGAGCTGACTCAAGGTGTTTTACTTCCTCTTCCTTGAAAGGATACAGTTTCAAGATCTTAGATTGCATCAAACTCTTTTTGTCCATCTTGCTCTATTCATCAGATATGATGTCAGCCAACTCAGAGAGAAAAGGAAAGTATTGTCGCTCCTTATTGAGCTGCTTGAAGAATTGTCTCTGTTTTGGGGGGGAAGTGACAGGGTCTTCCCACTTCAGAGCCTCTCATACTGCCTTCACCAATGAAGGAACTAAAGCATATTCAAACCCCAATCCAGGATCTTCCAGACCTGATTCGCTGTCTGAGATAGGAGCGGAATGGCGATTTGGCTGGGAAGATTCCCACGTCTCGTGTACTAAACCTTCTCCCACTGGAGGGCATAATGGGTCTGATGGGGAATCACAGGGTTGTTGAGCCTCTCTTTCCTGTAGAGATTCTTTCACAACCCACCTGACCATAGATTCTAAATGCTGGTCTGCACCATCCCTCTCATCTGCGGCTTCAGGGAAGCAGTGATCACAGAGAGATTTGTCTGCTAGAACAGGCATCCTACAACCCCAACGCGTTTTTTCCGGTCTCTTGCTAGAGCGAGGTGAGGGGGGGTGAGGAAGATCTTTACTGCGCTGTTCTGATCTGGAAGGAGACCTATGATGGCTAGACCTGGAGGAAGATTGCCGGTGGTGTGATTTTGATAATCCACTTCCTCTATGGGAGCTACACTGTGGATCAGACCTAGAAGGGCTGTGAGGAAAAAAAAAAGGAAAGATAGAGACAGAAATCAGCTACTGTCCTAAAATCCTACTCTCCTCCCTTGCACAGGCAGAAAAGCATAACTGCAAACATACCTGTTACAAGCGGGCAGTGAGGAATCCATGGTGTCAACACAATAGGAAACTGCAGAGACAGATTAAACATCAGCTGGCTGACAAAGACCTCATACCCCAGACAATAGAGCTTATTTTACCTTAAACCGCCAAGTTAGTTGCCCCAGGAAGTCGCCGTAGCACCCACGATCATTCCCAGGGCTCTGTAAGCTTCCTACAACTTTATAAAAGTGGCGCCTGTGATTTCATCGACGGCGTCAGACGTGAGACGCTTGCGCGCATACGCGAACCAAGCATCATCTTCGTATCGGATCCGTGCATGCGCATAGCGCACGCCGGTACCCGGAAGCAACAGAGAGAGCGGCTGCTGGAACGCAGGAAGCGTTAGTGCCAACATAGGACACCAGTGATGCAGAAAACAATGAGAACAAGGTACAAACACACAAACACTGCTGCCATGTATATATAAAAACCACTCACCTGAGCCGAGGAAGCCGCCACACACACCAGACTTTGTAGCAGATAATGGTCGCCTGGTAACAACAGGCAAACAGACTGCACGAACAGAGATAATTCACTTCCCACTCTTCAGCGCTACACTCCATACCCTGCTTAACAGTCAGGGCCTATCGAAGGAAAAACGTGGAACTCGGCTGACTTTGATCATAGGGAAGTCATCTTCAGGTAGGATAACCAACCTAATCCTACGGAGGAGGACAAAAAAGGAACATAGATAGCAGCCTAGAGCAAAGATTTATGGGAGAGGGTTCCTATTGGATATTTATGCAGGCGGGGCTAACCCACACGTTGCTGCCATGAAGTCTGTCAGGAAAGAACATTTTCAGGTTTCTGACAATAGGATAGGAACAATACATCACCATAAAAAGTCTAGGCAGTATTTATTCAATAAACTAAAAAAAAAAAAAAAAATATATGAAGGACATTAAGACATGATTAAGTCTCATACACAACATAAAACGGAAAATTGAATTCAAATACTTACCGTAATTTTCCTTTTCTGACGAGCTCCATGGCAGCACAGCTGGGTGAGGCCCCACCCACCCCCTATGTAATCAGTACTTAACTATACATTTTTAGCTCACCTCAGCCTCAGCGTTCCGTAACTCGTACTACTTAACTGGACGGGCATTGTGCTGCCATGGAGCTCATCAGGAAAGGAAAATTACGGTAAGTATTTGAATTCAATTTTCCATTTTCCTGACAGCTCCATGTCAGCACAGCTGGGAATTAACTAGCCACACACGGGAGGGTAATGCTTGAGAACCTTTTTTAATCTACACTGGAGGTGGAAGCCAAAACACCCCTCACTAAATCTACAGTAGTCAGAGCAGGCCGGCTCTATGCAATAGTGCACCATGAAGGTATGTATTGATGTCCATGTGGCTGCCTTGCAAATCGTTTCCAAGGACACTTGTCCCGCTGCTGCCCAGGAGGTTGAGACTCCTCTAGTGGAATGTGCTGTGACCCCCTCAGACACAGGCAAACCCTTCGCTTTGTAGGCCGATGATATAGCCTTGACTAGCCACGAGGCAATTACTGTACCAGAAGCCCTCAGGCCCTTCCGAGCACCATTAAGGATGACGAAGACATGGTATGACTTTCTGAGTTCGGTCGTTGCGTCCACATAGGTTTTCAGTGAAGACCCCACATGGAGTGGATTTGAATTCTGAGAGTTCTCTGTGAGAAACATTGGAAGCGTAATTTCTTATGTCAAATGAATCTACAATGAGAGATGCCATAGTGAAACAGGGGGAACGAAGGTGTCTGATGAAAGGAAATCCAAGATTAGAGGCAAGTCCCAATCTGGAAATCTTAGAGACCTCGGCGGTCTTAGGCGGATGGCCGCTCTGAAGAATTGGATCACCATCTTATCCACGGCCCACTGGGTACCAGTGAATGCTGAGATAGCAGACACATGGGCCTTTAAAGTACTTGTAGAGAGTCCTAGTTCCAATCCCGCCTGGAGAAATTCCAGTATGTGGCAGACCCTTGGGGAATATGGCAAAAATTAATGTCTGCATGCAAATTCCACAAAGTTATTCCAAATTCTGGTATAGGCATTGTTGGTACTGTCTTTTCAGGGCTTTCATTAGGGTATTCATGACCCTGGTTGAGCATCCCAGACCGATTTAGCCTTCGCCTTTCAAGACCCAGGCCATCAACTTCAGACTCCCTGGGGCCGGGTGGCAGATTGGCCCCTGCATCAGCAGGTCCGGCGATACTGGTTAAGAGCGTGGTTCTCTGATACTCAGAGAGAGGAGCAGAGGATACCAAGGCCACTTTGACCAGTCCAGTTCTACCGCCAGAATGGATGGACACCATCTCCTGTCACAATCTGTGCAGAAAAAGGAGGATCAACGGGATAGGAGGGAAGGCATATCCGGTCCTGAAATTCCATTCCGCTGTTAATGCATCCACCCGCGTCGCTAGTGGGAGATTGGACTTGGCAAAAAAAACATGGTAGTTTGGTATTGGCTGAAGAGGCAAACAGGTCCACCTCCGGAAGGAAGGCCCATGCCACCAGGCTCCGAAAGACTTGTGGTAACAGAGCTCACTCGTTGTTGTCCAAGTCCACTCTGGACAGGTAGTTTGCTTGAGTGTTTAGATGACTGGACACATATACTGCTGTTAGCAGCTGCAAGTTGGCTTAAGTCCAAACCATAATCGGGGTCACCTCTCTCAGGAGAGCACTGCTGCAAGTGCCTCCCTGCCTGCGGATGTAAGTCACTGCCGTCATATTGTCTAGCTTCAATAGGATGGGCGCTCCTTGAATCTGCCTCTTAAAAGCCAGGAGAACCTGGAAGGCTGCCCTCAATTCCAGTATATTGGAAACCACATTGGCAAAGGAGGGGGGAGATATTGCGCTGTATGTGACTATATAAATGGAGCTGCTAGCATTCCCGAAAGATTGTCGGTGGGTCAAGAATGGGTTATGGATAAATGCAGCGCTTATTGGAAACCACATTGGCAGCCTGAAATGTCCTTGGGCCCAGTGGTCCTTGTATAGAGCTCCCCAGCCCGTTCCGCTGGCATCAGACTGAACTATTTGCCACCTCATTGTGAATAAGGAGTAATAAGATTCTGCTACTTCGACCACCAGTCCAAGTTGACTCTCATTTGGGCTGTGATCTGGATTCTCCGACCAAGATCCCCCGATCTCCATTGATCTAGGAGACCCACTTGGAAGAGGCGCGAGTTCCATTGAGCCCATTTGACCATCAGAATGGTTGAGATCATTATACTGAGAAGTCGCATGCAGTCTATTGTTGGTAGGTACAACTTTTTTCGAGCTTCCAACAACGTCTTCAGGATATAGGACATCTTGTCTTTGGGTAATGCCACTGATGCTATCCAAGTATCTATTTTTGTGCCTAAGTACACCAGAGACTGAGTAGGCACAAGGTGACTCTTCTCTTGATTGATCAGCCAACCAAAGCTCTCCAACATCAACAAGGTTGTTTTCCAGTGTGCCAGGACCATGTCCTTGTCTTGGCTTAGGAGCAAAATGTCATCCAATTAGTGATGTATTCGGATTCCCTGCAATCGTAGGTGTGCCACCAGGGCCACCAGGATCTTCGTGAACACTCTGTGAGATGTGGTCAACCCAAAGGGCAGGCATACAAACTGATAGTGAAGTTGTCCCACTGCGAACCGAAGAAATCTCAGGTAGAACGGGGCCACGGGCATGTGGAAGTACGCATCCCTGAGATCCACCGACAGTAGCCAATCTCCCGGTTGAATGACCTTCAGGATTGTTTGGAGCGACTCCATCCTGAATCGATCCTTCTTGATGAACCCGTTGAGGACCCTGAGGTCTATTACTGGCCTCCAAGTCCCTGACTTTTTCTGAACCAAAAACAGAGGCGAGTAGATTCCGGAAAAAGGCTCCTGTTGAGGGACTGCGACTATCGCTTCTTGCTCCAGAAGGGCCTTTATGTATTTCCAAAAGGCATCCTGTTTTACCTTTTCTGAAGGCATCTTTGTTGAGACAAAGGCTCAGCGGGGCTGTTTGAGGAATCTCCATCTGTGACCGTACCTGATGGTCGATATCACCCATGGCTCCTTTATCCTATTTGCCCACACTTGACGGAACCGGAATAACCTGGCTCCTACCTGGCAAGGGTGGGTAGTCAAAAATAATTCTGAGGTTCTTGTCCCAGGGAAGAGGGTGGTCTTCTAGATTTGCTGTTTGCTGCAGAGTTTGGCCATTAGCAGTGAAACTCCCTTCCTGGCCTGTAGGGCCTGGCCTCTCTGCCTCTAGGTCTTGCCGTGTTTCTGAAGGTTGTGTTTTTGTTATGCAGCAACCCCTGATCCTGCGGGAAAAAACCCTGATTTTAAACCAGTTGCCTTTGCGATGGCCATGTCTAATTTATTTCCAAACAGGGAATGACCCTCGAATGGTATCCTACACAATTCCTGCTTGAATGCTGGGTCAGCCACCCAGGGCCTCAGCCACAGGGCTCTTCTGGCAGTTACTGCGTTTAGCATAACTTTCACCAGAATCTTGACCAAGTCAATGGCTGTCTCGGCCAAAAACTAAGCTGTTAGCTTCAAATTTGCTAACGAGGCCAGGACCTCGGCTTTAGCCAGGTCATTCTCCACGGCCCCTTCGGATTTATGAATCCAGACCTCCATGGCCTTAGAAATGGTGGCCAATGCCATTGATGGTCTACATGCCCCACCAGCCAGTGTGTAGATCTTTTTAAGATCTACATCCACTCTCCTATCTCGTACGTTCTTGAAGGCTACTACGTCATCCAGTGGCAGGGTTATGTGTCTGACGAGGCACATGAGTACCAGAACCTTCACCTTCTCCGTTTTAAACAGATACAGCTTTGCAAACCGATTCTTAAAATGGAATCCTTTTATCTGATTGCTTCCACTCATCATAGATCACCTCCTGGATCTCTTCCATGAAGGGAAAATTCACTGCCTCCCGCCTCATGTTTGGGAAGTACTTCCTTTGCTTTTTCTGCAGTTCTTCCGCCGCATCTTCCCACACTAGGGCCTGCCTAATCTCCTTCACAAAAGGTTGGACTAAGGCAAAGTTGAATCCATCATACTGGGTATCCTCTTCTTCAGCAGAAGATGCATCTGAAGCCAAAGGCACTTGTGCCTCGGGGTTCCCCTGAGCGGCTGGAGGTATTTGAGGTGATAGGGAGCGAGATGTAGAAGGAACTGGAGCAGTTGAAGCCTGCGTCTGTGTTGCAAACGACTTCATTGTTTCCACAAACGCCTGTTTCATTAATGATACCAGCTCCATCTTATCAGGTTCTTGTCTTTTCGTTGCTTCTTTGAAGCAACCCTCACAAGCCGTCTTACCCGCCCTAGCCTTTTTAGGGCAAGCCCAGCAAATTTCTGGCCTGGGCTAGTCATGATGTGAATCCCTGTGGTGACGAGATGGAGGGTGCAGACACCTTGACGGGGAACGAGAAGCCTCTCTCCTACTTTGGGAGCACCAATCTTCACATGAGGATGAATGTTTACCATTCCTTCCTGAGCTTCTATCTTCTGATCGCTGAGAAGAGCCATGACCAAGACCTGAGGAGCTGGAGCAGCAAAGATAGGCATGAGGAATTAGTGTCTCCCCTACCTTCTTTGCGAGTGCTAATCTTTAGAGGGGGTAGGCATTTTGATCCTGCTGGAATAAAATATAAAACATGTTATGTCAAGGACAAAAATATTATAGCAGGCAATATTGGCCTTGACATTTCTAGGAATACCTGATGGGAGAGGCGCAGGAGACACAGGCAGCCTTAGAGCACAAAGCACAGACAGCTGTAATAGCAGATGCCTCTCTAGGGAGAAGCACCTTTTAAAACTGGCTTCCTTAAGGCTTGCTCCGCCTCCCCCGGGCGGCTCCGCACATGCTCAGAGTGGATGCCCAGCTCGCGTTTCACGCTGGCCAGCATCTCTACCTGGGGAAAACAGAAAGGGCAGAGCATGAGCGCGGCTCACCCCTAACAGGCACAGTGATCCGCCGCTCTGGAGGAGAGAGACACAGCATGCCGCCCAGCCCCCCACAAGCTGACTGTTTAAGGCAGCATGAAGCGGCCTGGGGATTAGCAGCGGGGCTCCCTGACAAGGTTGCTAGTAGCAGCTTAGGAAGTAGGGACCGTGTCCAGCAGCAGACAAATCCGGACAGACAGCCAGCACTTTATACCAGCTAGGAGGGGAGACACCATTAGTCCTGACCTAGGAGGAAGAAAAAGGAATGCTGAGACTGAGGCGAGCTAAAAATGTATAGTTAAGTCCTGATTACGTAGGGGGTGGGCGTGCCTCACCCAGCTGTGCTGACATGGAGCCGTCAGGAAATACTATTACAAACATCAAAGCTGATTAGCTATTAGCTTCCTGGTTAGTGTAAGCCTATTTGAGTCAGCATTTGTCAAGTCTCATTCAACCAGGACTCTGGTTGAATCGCTCTATAGTAGTGAATTGAGGTCAGATCAGGTCCACCTAAAAAATGGACAGGCGGGCTTGATCAGACCTCTAGTATGAACCCACCCCCAACCTTTTCCCTTTAACTGCTTGCCACCCGCCTTCGGTACATTTACTGCGGCAGGATGACACGTGCAGGATGGATCACATACATGTTTGCCATCCAGCCTGTTCCGGGTTAGGGACACACATGCGTGAACCTGCTGCTAACCCACTTTCACTGGCTACAGCAGAATTTTGTCAGCGGGTCCTGGCCAATGATTTATGGCCAAGACATGCTGATCGGCTGGAGCCAATCACAGCACAAAGTCCTGTGTTCACAAACACAGGGCTCTGTAAGAACTCTGGAGCTGGTTAGCAGTTTAGGACTACAGAAAACCTATCATTGGTTTTTAATTGGGAAGAAAGTGCTCCATAAATCCTATAAAAAAAATTGCCTGAGGCAATATATGTGTCACATTCATGAACAATGTAGTATACAGTACATATATTGCAGTTGAGCTACAATTTTGTTTACATAATTCAGCAGTTATGCAGTTCAAAAGCGATTGTTAACCGCTTCAATACAGGGCTTTTAAACACCCTTCCTTACCAGAGCACTTTTTGCGATTCGGCACTGCGTCGCTTTAACTAACAATTGCGCGGTCGTGCGACGTTACACCCAAACAAAATTGACGTCCTTTTTTTCCCAGAAATAGAGCTTTCTTTTGGTGGTATTTGATCGCCCCTGCGGTTTTTATTTTTTGCGCTATAAACAAAAGAAGAGCGACAATTTTGAAAAAAAACACAATATTTTTTACTTTTTGCTATAATAAATATCCCATTTTTTAAAAAAAAAAAACAATTTTTTTCCTCAGTTTAGGCCGATACGTATTCTTCTACATATTTTTGGTAAAAAAAATCGCAATAAGCGTATATTGATCGGTTTGCGCAAAAGTTATAGCGTCTACAAAATAGGGGATAGATTTATTGAATTTTTTTTTTTTTTTTTTTTTTTTTTACTAGTAATGGCGGCGATTTGCGATTTTTTTTTCGTGACTGCGACATTGCGGCGGACACTTCGGACACTTTTGACACATTTTTGGAACCATTCACATTTACACAGCGATCGTTGCTATAAAATTGCAATGATTACTGTGTAAATGTGACTGTCAGGGAAGGGGTTAACACTAGAGGGCGCTGGAGGGGTTAATGTGTGTCCCTAATAGGAGTGATTCTAACTGTAGGGGGAGGGGACTTAAGGGGAGGAGACCGATCATGTGATCCTCTGTACTGGGATCACATGATCGGTCTCCGCCCCGCTGACAGGACGTGGAGCTGTGTGTTTACACACACAGCTCCACGGTCCCGCCCGGTCCCGTTGTTTTAACGGGCAATCGCGGGTGCCCGGCGGACATCGCGGCCGCCGGGCACTCGCACCGGGTCCCGAGCGATGCCGGCGGCGCGCGGGCGCCCCCCAGGCGGCCGGGAATCCGAGGACGTCATATGACGCCCACCCAGGATGGTAGATCCACCTTGTGGGCGTCATATGACTATACGCGGGTATTGAAGGGGTTAAATAATACATATTGGTCTTTTTAGGAAATATTAATATGCTACCTAGAGACATTACCATAATGGACCAACTTTTTAGAAATAAAAACAAGTCAGCTGGGCATTAGGCCCTAAATATAAATAAGTTGACACTGAGGAATTCAGAATATTAAGTTGAATATTAGGTTTACAAAGCTGCACGGTTTTGAAATCACAATTCTTCAATGGAATACTGAAGAAACTAATTTTACAGCTGGTAATCTTTGTATATTACTGTAGCTCCTACCCCAATTTTCCAGGAGCCTGATGGTGACTACCAGAGGTAGGGAGGGCTGACATTCTTCCTCAGGGTGCAGGTTACTAG
Source organism: Lithobates sylvaticus (assembly GCA_028564925.1). NCBI lineage: Eukaryota > Metazoa > Chordata > Amphibia > Anura > Ranidae > Lithobates > Lithobates sylvaticus. The sequence goes on from CM053026.1 coordinate 504,727,753, forward strand.
GCATGGTGGGTGATGAACAAGAAAGAAAGTTGGGCGCCAGTCACTTTTAATGCATAAACAAGAGAGAAGTTTATTTCTCAAACAGGAGAAATGTGGGAGAGGACACCCTTAGTAACGATCAACAAATAGGCAGATTGGCAGACTCATTAGACAAAAATAGGTGAGATAAAATAGACAACAGTACAGAAAAAGAGCCTTTAAGCTGAACCAGCACACCTGTACTTTGTAGAATAGTCTGTCTCCCTTAGTAACTGAACTTTACTCACTGCATCATACTGTATTCTCTTGGATGAGGTCTTTCTTGAAGCTCTCCCAGCCACCTCATGGATCCCCAGTCCGTGAAGAGTTTCCTCTGGTGCTTCCTTAGGACTCCATCCCTTTCAGAATTGTTTCCGGATACTGAGCAGGCTTTCCTCAGCATAACTCTAGACACTCGGATAGGCCTAGCAGCCGACGGCCACCTTGATAGGCCTCATGCTTCAGGCCGCAGCCCTGGGTGGGGAAGACTAACATCACATGACTTCTCCCAAATAAATACCTTTTCCCAGCATGCAAAGCTGTCAGTCTGATTGGCTGAGAAAGGTATGTTTATTCATGACCTGAACTCACTGTAACTCAACACACTAATGTCAAAGGCAACAGCGCCACATACTGACAAAGGGGAGAAACTACAGCTAAACAGGATTAGAAAGGAAGCCATTTGAATTCTAAACACTACTAATTAGCCAGGCTGGCTACCACCCAACCTAACTAAATTTACCTAGAGCCCTATTCTAGGACGAGGGTGCTACATTACATTGCCAATTTTAGGCAAATTCTTACATATCTCTTGGCTTCTACATGTCTCTTGGCTTATGACACCCCCCCCCCCCTCTCTTGTTTTTAAAATTCACAGACATTGCACGAGCAAGGAATCAGCTCAATCATCATGAAGAGGTGGTCAGTCGCCAGTTACCTATCAACTGCTTTCCTTCTTTACAGACCACTATGCCTGACCCAAGAGGTCGGGACGTCTGGAGGCATTCCTGATTTAACTGCAACAATACTACAGCATTTAAAGCTGTGTTTTGCTGCTGATACCCGTACGTATACGTATTAAATTGCTTCTAGAAAATTCAACCTTTCCTACTACTGGTAGCATAATACCTGGCTATTGGTAAGTTCAATTAATCATCAACACATTTTTACCTTATATTTCATATGGTGATATATTTTATCTCACCTATGTTTCTTATCCTTGTCCAGGACCGGGTCTGGATTGGGTTTCTTTCTTTATACATGTGGATGGTCTGTTTAGGCTGGCGTCCATTTAAGACATATACAGGACTGACATATTTGCCTATTTTTGTGCAATATCATTGCATGTGTATGTTATATACTCTAGCAAATTTGAAATAAATATATTATGTATGAATTCATTATATATTCTTTGATCTCATTAGCTGCCAGCCACTTTATATCCAGCTCCAGACGAAGCGCTTCTGTACGCGAAACATGTAGAGTCTGAGTCTACGAGCCTGAGTCTACGTTGTGCTATTTTGATGACATCACCGCCTCATCACATTTCACCCTGTGGACGGACATCTCAATACTCTTGGATATTCAACTTTAATAGTTGTCACATCTATGTCCACAAGGCTGTATACATCATGATGCTATTTGCGGTTATCTGACACTATGGCCCCTTTCACACTGGGGCGGGGAGCCGCGGTGACGGTAAAGCAACGCTATATTTAGCGCTGCTTTACCGTCGTTTTAACCGCGGTATTCGGCCGCTCGCGGTGCGGTTTTACCCCCCGCGAGCGGCCGAAAAAGGGTTAATCACCCCCGCAGAGCGCCGCCGTAGCGGCGCTTTGCGGCGGTATTGCCGCGGTTTTACCGCGGTTTCCCATTCAAATCAATGGGAAGGAGCGGTATAGGAGCGGTGAACACACCGCTCCTATACCGCTCCAAAGATGCTGCTAGCAGGACTTTTTTTGCCGTCCTGCTAGCGCACCGCTCCAGTGTGAAAGCCCGCCGGCTTTCACACTGGAGTTAAAGGGGCCGGATTTTTTCAGGCGGTGAACAGGCGCTATTTTTAGCGCTGTACCGCCTGAAAAACGCCCCAGTGTGAAAGGGGCCTATATGTTGGCAAGCTAATGTGTTTTTATTAACATGTATCTTTATTTATGTAAATTCATTTTAAATATTAAAAATTTCTTTATTTAAATATCTGGTTGTATCGTGCCTACAAAGTCCAAGTCCCCTCCCTCCTTTTTCCATCATGAAGAGGTGTTTCCTCTCTATTCTATCACAATGTAGGAAGGCAGTGTTTTTATTCTAATTAGTGTCTACCCACATTTTTCCTAGAATATCCGGAGGTATGACATAAGTCTGTCTACACAGCATTAAAGCCACTTACAAAGCTACATTTCTTTGGGGTGGAAATAACCAACAATGGTACTTTCCCTCTTTGGGCTTCAACCACCACCAGTTGTGTAACTTCCCTGCCTTATGCTGCATGAGCGCATATTATTCTATTATTAGCATTTACACTATTTTCACAATAACTACTACATAAGTAAAACAATAGCCGCATGTATGACTTACCTTTTTAAAGCAATAAGAGCACTGGTCCAACTAGCTACAGTATCTACAGTATATCACAAAATAATAATAATAATAGTACAATACATTATAAATACTTAAATAAGGTTAACCGGGTGTTTTAAAAAAAGAGAGATTGACCATCAAATAAATACTGGAATAAATGAGAACATGCATTGTATTCACTATAACAATATGCAGTGGTATTACATTTTACTAAAAAAGCATAGTGCTTATAGAGCTCAATAGCTTAAGTTAAAATTTGCACACATAAGAGAATGAGTTAGTTTAATGATTTTGGTTTGAGATTTCAGTCTGAAAAAAACAAAAAAAACAAGCCCTAAAACAGGCACTAGCTGCTATATTGTCTTTTTTTTTAGCTATGCCATGGTACTTTATTAATTATTTGTAAAACATGCTGTCCTAGCTCTATAATTTTGAGAGTCTCCTGAGTTTGAGCACAAATATAATAATGAATAGATTAAATGAAGACATGCTTGGAGGGAGCCAACTCTTCCTTAAAGTTACAGGGATGCACTGGACACCCAACAATAGCACAATGGCAGGCAATGTATCCAGTGCATCCCCTCACCAATAACAACAACAAACAAATGGCGAACACCCCAACCTATAACTGGCCTTTGCAGAAAGGAGCACATGGAAAGGTATCCACTCCCACTTCCACTCTGCTTACTTAGGCAAGCAGATTAGAGGTTCAGCCCCCCAATCCCCCCCCCCCCCCTTCCATCCCTGCCTGTAACCTCCTGGGACACACCACACATCTCAGGAGGCTGCAGGTCCATTCAGAAAGTGCAGCATGACTCTCATATGCATAGTGGGGATCTGGCTGTGAAACAGTAGGAAGCCTCAGCCTGCTTTCCACAAGCAAGATTACTATGCCAGGGACCCAAAGAATGACGAAGAACCGGCCTGGGTGATGACAGCGCTGGATCCCTTGACTGGTAAGTGTGTGTTTAATAAAACTCAGCAGCTACAGTATTTTATATCATTTTTATACAAATTACTAGAACTCCTCTTTAAATTCTCAATGTGTTTAATTTTGTTAACACATTTAAAGCATATCTAAAACCCAAAACAATAGTGTAATACAGGCATACCCCACTTTTAAGTACACAATGGGGTTTATTTACTAAAGCTGGAAAGTGAAAAATCAGGCTCACTTCTGCATAGAAACCAATGAGCTTCCAGGTTTTATTACCAAAGCTTAGTTGAACAAGCTGGGGTTAGAAGCTCATTGGCTTATATGCAGAAGTGAGCCTGATTTTGCACTTTCCAGCTTTAGTAAATAAACCCCATTGTGTACTTAACAGTGGGGTATGCCTGTATATTGCAGCTTACCATTTCATAGATGCTGCATTCGTTTTCCTTTTTCAATAATTTTTTCCTTTATTTCCAATTACACACTTCCTGTCCTAGTATGACAATGACCACTTACTCAGGACACACAAGATAGGATTAGGGATAAATACCCCTCTCCTATTCTCCATAACATGGAGGGCCTTAGTTCTGTAGTCCTCAAAGATACAACAATATAAATGATAACATCACAGGCAGAGAGCACAGGAAGTTGTCAGCTCACAAGTATTATGTCGTGATTATCAGGTATTTTGTATGCAACAGATATAACAACATGATTGTATCAGTATATGTAACAAACCAAAAGAGACCGCATAAGAGAAGTTCATTGTATGGGTTTACATAACCCTCTGCCCTGCTGTGTTAAGGTAGGACTGTGCAAGGGGCCGGGCTTGTGGGGAACTGTGATTTAAGGGGAGAAAGGGGTACAGCGATGCAAGGGGAATATGATTGCAGGGGAAACTATGATGTAAGAGGGGTTGCTGTAATTGCAAGGGGCACTGTAATCTACCGGGGACTATTATGTAGGTGAGTGTGGGGGGGGCTGTAACTGCAAGGGGGATTGTGATGTAAGGGAGTGTACTGTGATTGCAAGGGTAATTGTGGTGTAAGGGGGGCTGTAACTGTTAGGGTCACTGTGATTTAAGGGGGGCTGTGGTGTAGGGGTTGGGACTGTGATGTAAAGGGGGTTTGAGATGTAAAGGGGGACTGATGACACTGATGTAAATGGGTGGACTGTGAAGAGGGGGGGGCTGAGGACACGAATTTAAAGGGCGCTATAATATGGAAGGAGAGCCAAGGACACTGATAAGGGGGAATGCAATGTGAAGGGGGGCTATGATGTGAAGGGTAGGCTGAGGTCACTGATGTACAAGGGAGACTGTGATGAATGGGGGGCTGAGATGTGTTATAGCACAAACATGAGATTTACACCTCGGCCCAAAGAAGATCTTACTGACTGGACCTCCATGAATTTGAATTCAATACCCATGTTATATATCAATGTAAAATACAGTGTCTAATGAAAGTCCAGTTCCATATCCAGTTCCATACCCAATGCCTTGTAACAAGCAGCAAATAATGCATTGCTCTAAAAGTAATGCATTATAGGAATTATTGAAAGTTGTAAATGGACTCAAGTATGGCTATTATTAACTTCTAATGTAGTTATTTAAACAAACTACTTTTCTTGTTTTATTTACAACCCAGAGAAATCAACCCTCTCCTTTTTCTTCTCTGGCTTTATGACATAGTCTAACATATGTTCCTAGTTATACGTTATCACAATTCATTCAATACAGTATTTGTTTTGAAAGCCTTGTGAGTTTACCACAGCTTCTAGGAAGTTGCAGAGAATGGGCTACTATTGACGTCATATTTAAAAAGAACAATTGCAAAGTAAATTACTAAATGTTTGGTACCAAATACAAAGGAATGATGTTTTCTATAACTGATTTTTTCAAAAAACATCATTTATGGGCAGCTTAAATGATAGAAGCAGAGCCCCTTGCCATATCCCACACATACCCACATCGGGGTATTGCAGTCTGTTGGGATTTGGGCCTTCTATTTCCTATTTGTATTATGGCCCCAACTCTTCTCAGTTTTGTAATATTTGAAATACACTTAGAGACCTACCCTTCGCACCCAGCATGTGGCCAAACCTTATGAAAGCTAGGGAAATTTGCATATTTGGTATCAAGACTTTACAACCCTCCCAATGAGCTGATGGAGAAAACAAAAACAAAAAAACATTTGTTCACTTGGTGTCTTGTTATCTTCTCTTTTATTGGGAGAGGTAGTAGTAAGAAACAGATAACATGTCTTCAAAAAAAATTTGTTTTAACTACTCCAAGAAAATACCACACCTCTCCTCTCCTCTCCTCTCCTCGGTCCTCCAAGGACTGAGTATTCCTTATGTCATTTCTTTAACATACTTTTCATTTAGCATACCTTTTTTTTAAAAAGTATTTTTTCCCAGAATAGCTGTTTTTTCAGAAGGAACATAACTCATATATAAAATCAGCTCATGATTTCTTGTTTTTAAGAAGTCTTTAAAAGAAGTTTTTAAAAAAGTCATGTGATCTATTTAGAGTCAGCCATGTGTAACCGCTTGATCTTGCACACCTATGAGCCCTGTAAAGGCACCAGCAATTTTCTCATCTATGCTACATACCTCTTGACTTGGCTAAAACAAACAAATATTATAGTTACAAATAGTTACATAGTAGATGAGGTAAATAAAAGACACAAGTCCATCAAGTCCAACCTATGTGTGTGATTATATGTCAGTATTACATTGTATATCCCTGTATGTTGCGGTCGTTCAGGTGCTTATCTAATAGTTTCTTGAAACTATTGATGCCCCCCGCTGAGACCACCCCCTGTGGAAAAATCATAATTTTTGGACAATAAGGCTTTCTTTTGGTGTCACGGTCTTCCAAAATTAATTTTAATTTCTTTATGTTAGAGACAAATAGAAGTGAAGTCTGACCAGTGGTGGCTTTAAAATAAGTAGCTTAGCTACATGTAAAGAGCGCAAAGTTAAAGTAGAATTCTGGGATAGATCTAAGTACAAGCATCTTTCTTCCACAGGGTAGTTAACCACTTCAACTACGGAAGGTTTTACCCCCTTCCTGACCAGGCCATTTTTTGCGATACTGCACTACATTAAAAAGTACAGAAAAAACAGGCCCATTCCTATATAAAACAAGCGCTTGTGGGACAGGTAAAATAAATCAATAAACTCCCCTTAACGGGTGAAGATAGGGCCAATTAAGGCTAAAGCAGCAACCATACAACCTACCAATGGCAAGTATTAAACATTTAATAAATACACAAAACTAAACACACAAAAAGTCAGCACTACAAAATTAAAACACACTGTGATGATCAGAGTGTGCTATCATAAAATGCATACATATAAATATCAACATAGTCCATAGTAAGTTGCAAAGCTAAGATTAGTGTGGTAGGAGAAGCAGCTGTGATCCCCATGTGGTTCGATGACTACATTTATTATATTCCTGTTTATAATTTAGTTCCTGTAAGTGCAAGTCCTAAAGGGGGTGTTATTTTGAATTTAGTAAATTGTTCCAATGGAATTACGCTATGGTGTTTCCTTCTTTTGTTTCTGAATGAGCCCATTAGTGTGAGATCCACCTTCCCGGTTCCAATAGGATTTGGAGAGGAATTATCCAGAGAGATTGTCCAAGCAAAGTTCCAGTGTTTATGCCCATTACCCAGTGTATTCTGGTAAGAGTTTTATCTGTAGGGGGATTCTATACCCCCCTGCTCTTTGCACATGTGGAGGTGTTGGTGACAGCATATTATCTCAAGTGCGGAATAAAAAACATCACTGGACTCTCTCACTACCTATTGTAGGACTGCACTGCATTGTTTAACTGACAATTGCGTGGTCGTGCGCTGCTGTACCCAAATAAAATTGATGTTCCTTTTTCCCCACAAATAGAGCTTTCTTTTGGTGGTATGCTCCCAATGTTGAGGGCATGTGGCTTGGTACGGTTCAGGGGGGGGGGGCGCTCTCTTGTCCCCCCCCCCTCTTTTCCTGCGGCCTGCCAGGTTGCATGCTCGGATAACGGTCTGGTATGGATTTTGAGGGGGACCCCTACGCCATTTTTTTTTCTTGGCGCGGGATTCCCCTTAATATCCATACCAGACCTGAAGGGCCTGGTATGCTCTTGGAGGGGAACCCATGCCGTTTTTTTTTTTTTTTATTAAAGTCGCCTGGCCAAAGTCGTTTTGTAAGTCGCTCTGAAAGTTGTGTTGTAAGTCGTGCTGGAAATCGCGTTGTAAGTCGCGCTGGAAGTCGTGTTGCTCGTGTGTGAATGGACTGTTAGTGATAACAGCATGTGCAATTCGCGATGCACCGGTATATTCTGTGTTGTGTTTATGTGTGCGCCGGTTTATACGCTCAAGTAATAATTTATCTGGCGCACCAATTGTGGTTAGAACCGGAGCAGCGCATTCATCTTGGTAAATCAGCCCCTATGTGTATATTTTGCTCCTAGGAAAGCATCCAAGTGTTTTCTGAAACACATTTTCTAGATCTAACCTCTATGCCATTTTAAAGTACACTAAAGTAACAGTAAAAAATATTTTCAGGTATGTATTCTTAACTCAAAAAAGCACCTTCTATTGCTCCCAGCCTCCTCCAAATCTCCAAATTGCTCTTAAAAGGGTGGTCCCACTGTATGTAGGATAGTAGTAAACCCCCCCCCCCCCCCCACACACACTTATGAAATTAACTATAGGCTATGGGATTTGTAGTGTGCAAGAAGCAATGCCCATAATGACAACTAATGTGCACTGCCCTTTCCAAACAAAGGGAAATTAAGTGGAAAAGGAGAAGTACAGAAGCTCAAGAGGACAAACACAGTAATAAACTATTTAATGAAAAATAGATTACAGGGCCATCAAAGCAGAGTTCCAGGCAAAAATTGAACTTAGTTTGAAACAAAAGAACATCCCACCTCCCCTCGTTTTTGGATTTTGAATTTTTTTTCTCCATAGCTTTTTGGTATGTTTTCTTCGGGACTTCCGTCCCATGTCCGTGGTTTTATCGTGCCCTCCTTCTTCTACCTGTTGCCTTCTGGGACCTGTGTGTGTCCCAGAAGATGACAAAACCATTCAAAAAGCGATGCGCGACTCGCGCATGCGCAAAAGGGAAACCGGTTTCCTTTACTTGCCGTTTTCCCTTACTTGCAATCCTGGTGCCTGCACCTGAAGCCGATGGATGGACCGGCTTTGGGTGCCGATTTTGCGGGCTCCCTGGAGAGGTAAGCGTTCTTATATTAAAAGTCAGCAGCTACATTATTTGTAGCTGCTGACTTTTAATTCCCCCCCCCCCCCCAGGCTGGAACTCCGCTTTAAGTAGTGGATGTGTATAGATTATTTTTGGATAATAAATATATTGTTTAGTGTCACCCAGTTTCTGAGGTTATTTATATCCGAACTATCTTATCTCCTAAACTGTACTGACTCTGTATTATTTGTTATCTAAGCCTATACTGATTTAAAGTGTACCTGTAGCCAGTTTTGGAGTAGGGAAGGGTTGTTATTATTATTATTATTTTTTGTCTGTCTGGGGAAAATGCTCCTGTCTTTCCTTCCCAGAGACACAACCAGTAGTTATAGAATCTCTCCTAAAGTGAGGGAAGCTCCTGGATATAGGATCCAGGTCAGAGGTCTATCTGTTTATACTCAAGATTACTATGTTGCAAATTTATTTCTATTTGTGTGTTCACAATGTTAGCGTCACATTCATTTTCCTTAATTTTCATGCTGCGTTTTCTATACAAACAACACATTTATTTTAATTATTGTGAAATTTAGGCTGAAATCAAATATGGAACTGAATACACGAGATATATGAGACACAAATTATGAAATAGGAAGTAAATTCTATATGTTCTGTAAAAAAAGAAGAAGCTCCTAACCTCCAGGAATTATTTACAAGGGGAAAAATATATTTGTTCTGAGAAATAATTACGGTATATATAGCATCTAGGGCCTGTTCACACAGTGCACTGTGGTAATGACTTCAAAAATATTGTAAAGGAAAAATTATATTTTTAAGTACTGGTTTAAGTTCCATGTGAAAGGAATGAACGTTACTTAACACTCACATCCGATTTTATTGTAATTTTGTAATTTCAAAAGTCTTTTTCAGTATTCTGCTTTGATCTGCAGCTTTCAATAAAATAATACCCGATGCAAAGTTTCCAAAATGTAAAAAAAATTTCCAGGGACACCTTTTTTTTTCCATTCATCCAAAAGCCTTGGTATATGGAGTATGTGCTTTAAGTAGTAGCCTGAAAATTGTTTAAAGTAGGAGAAGTTCTTCAAAAGGCATGTTGTTAACCTAATAGACAAATTGATTTAAAAAAATACAGTATACACAGGAAGATTTACCACACAATAAGCACACATCTAAGAAGGTATTGTTCATTAGTAAAATAATCTATGTATTTATTTAGCAATCTATATGTTTTAGTCTACGTAAAGTATGACAACCCAACAGCTCCTACAGAAAATACAGCAAAAAACACCAATTATACTGCAAAAACATTTGGCATAAAACATTTAGGCTTCATTTAGATGTACGGTTATGGAAGGTAGGCACAAAAATGTTTTTGAAGCCCGTCAATCGCCCCCCCCCCCCCCCCCCCCCCCCACATTGAAATAGGCAGTAGATGGGGGTGTATACATGCCATGTGCACAATGTTTCACTTCACACCCAAGAAAAAGTTTACCCAATACATGATCGGCATGTAGTGAACGCTACACATTCAAATAAATAGGGAAGAGCTGCGAACGCCCTGGCAAAAATGAGGTTAAAATATTCTGTGAGGAGGTGTTGCGTCGTTTACTCATCTTCTGTGGTTAGCTTTTGAAGCACGATCCGAACGTGGTTTGGGCTTCAGAGGAACGGAAGATTTTGGCGCGTGTCTAAATCTACTCTTAGAAACATTACTTGGCACAGACCTTTCTGCTGAGTGCTGTTTTGCTTGTTGTGGCAGTTGATGGGTTGAAGAAGGGATGGGGGGTGAAAATAAAGGCAAAGATGGGGGCAGAGGGGATGAAGGGTGGTACATGAGGGGTGTTTTCTGCTAGGAGGTGGATAGCTGGCAACAATATATGATCTGGTCAGTGTTGATAGGAATTTGAGAGCACCTCTCCAGATCAATAGTGGGGACACCGAAATGGGCACTATTCTTCCCTTCCACCAGTATACCAAACACTCAGCACCCCAAGTCCCCCCTTTTCCCACCAAACTCAATACACCCGATGACCCTTATGTGTACACCCTACACACAGTGCCCCCCAATCCCCTCCCCACCAGCACTCTCACCTCTCACTGTACACACATGTCTTAATTGTAACCCAGCGGAAATGGTGCAGTGTTGTTTGTGGAACTCCTATAATAATATAGGTATAACTCAATATTATATTTTATGCAGCCCTTTGCATTCCTTTTTTTGACCTGTCTGCAACATTACCTTGACTGCTCACTTGCACGTTTATTGACCCTGTCTTGTTTCACCGGCAACAGTTTCTGCTTGATACTCTGGTACTTCATTGTCTGCAAATTACTGACCAGGCCTGTTTTGGACTTCGTCTCTATGCCTGTTGATTTGGTACCACTTGTCCTTCTGTTGATGACCTCTGTTTGTTTCCTGACGGTGTCCCATCATGTCCTTCATCTCCCTGTTAATCAGAACCACTTGACAACAGTGCTGACAATTTCCACTGACATCAACATCACGTGTCTCGTGTTAACTCTACATTTCATTCCTTTTACCCAGGGCCCAGGGTATATATATATGTATATAGAATGGAGCAGTAAGAGAGGCTGTCGTCATCATTCCAGGCTTACTATCAAAGTAAGTGACAGTAGCCATAGACTAGTAATTGATGGCTTGAATTTAGGCCAGTTCAGCAGGATTTGGATCTATGGGTAGCTCTGCAAGCACCAACAAACGTCAATATCAAAAAATCAACTGAGCCAGGTGGTAAATTATAAGCCAGAACAAGAAATGTATCCTACTGGATGTGGTCACCATTTGGCAGCTCTGCTGTATTCAGGCAGCCATGGGTGTAGCAGCTGCTTCATATAACAACTGTTCTTTAGCTTGGATGGGGGAATTGATTGATTGACTCAAGCTGGGTAGAGCTGGCTTAATATTTAGCCAGCAGGAAGAAGCCTTTTGTATGCAGAATGAAATTATTAATGTGTGCTTTGACTGAATCCTTATCAGATGGGCTCAGTCTAAGTTGTCTAACAAAGTGAAACTCAAGGAACCGTCACCTTTAGCTAACCCATAGTACTTTTGGAACTCAATGTGATCCCTGGTTGAGTTCTCCCCTCAATACATACACTATTCAATACAACACTAGGTTGGTCCACTTATAGCTGTCCAACCATGGTGCCAGTCCAGCTTGCAACTGCAGATGTCAAATAAAGAATGCAGGATGACTGCACTCCAGCAAAAAGTTCAAGTACACTCTTGACAGAACGAAAAGCGTGCATGCAGTGTAGTCATCCTGCATTCTTTGAGTCCTCCTCTGCTGAACTACACCTTCTTCATACATTATGGAGATGAAAAGGAGGAGAAGTGCTCTGTAGTCTAAACCAGGAGACAGAAGCCTAGGAAGACAATGGTGCTCCTCCATAACTACAGAACGGTGAGTGAGTTTTGATATCTTAGAACAGGAAATATGTTACTGGCAGGAACAACAGGTGAAAATATAGAGAAAAGCATGAAAAAAAGAAAATTAATTCAGCCGCCAATTTAAGGATTGTTAGGCTTCAAATATTTTACTGGGTTTAGGTAATTTTTAGATTTCATTACACTGCCTTATGGTCTAACAAACTTCTAGAACGTTTTTCATTTGGAAACAGGGAACCTTGGTTCTCTGCCCTAATGACTCAAATTCATCCCTCTAATGCCTCTTCAGTAGTGTAATTATTACAGATAGATAGATTTATCATTCATATGACTACTCACTGGTTCCTTTATTAATTACCTGTCACTATGGGAGAACTATGCTCTCTTCCCTTCTCTTGCTTCTGTTGAATCCTTATACTGGGTCACAGTACTTGGGATTCATTCACTATTAGTTGTTATTTGCAGGACTGTTTTTAAAGCAGGGCAAAAGTGGCAGCTGCCCTGGGCCCCATCATTGTTGTGGGGCCCAAAGCAGCTGCCTCATACTTGCCAACTACCCCAGTTTTATCATGTCCCACTGAGGTCATATCTACCATAACTGAATGCTGCCCACTGTGGAGGTAAAGGGGGCATGCTTGAAAGTCCTGCCTACAACTACAGTGGTGTGAAAAAGTGTTTGCCCCCTTCCTCATTTCCTGTCCCTTTGCATGTTTGTCCCACGTAAGTGTTTCGGAACATCAAACCAATTTAAACAATAGTCAAGGACAACACAAGTAAACACAAAATGCAATTTGTAAATGAAGGTGTTTATTATTAAAGGTGAAAAAAAATCCAAACCATCATGGCCCTGTGTGAAAAAGTGATTGCCCCCCTTGTTAAAACATACTATAACTGTGGTTGTCCACACCTGAGTTCAATTTCTCTAGCCACACCCAGGCCTGATTATTGCCACACCTGTTCACAATCAAGGCATCACTTAAATAGGAGCTGCTTGACACAGTGAGGTCCACCAGAAGATCCTTAAAAGCTACACATCATGCCGAGACCCAAAGAAATTCAGGAACAATTGAGAAAGAAAGTAATTGAGATCTATCAGTCTGGAAAGGGTTATAAAGCCATTTCCAAAGCTTTGGGAATCCAGCGAACCACAGTGAGAGCCATTATCCACAAATGGCGAAGACATGGAACAGTGGTGAACCTTCCCAGGAGTGGCCGGCCGCCCAAAATTACCCCAAGAGCGCAGCGACGACTCATCCAAGAGGTCACAAAAGACCCCACAACAATAACAAAGGAACTGCAGGCCTCACTTGCCTCAGTTAAGGTCAGCGTTCATGCCTCCACCATCAGGAAAAGACTGGGCAAAAATGGCCTGCATGGCAGAGTTCCAAGGAGAAAACCACTGCTGAGCAAAAAAAACATCAAAGCTCGTCTCAATTTCTCCACAACACATCTTGATGATCCCCAAGACTTTTGGGACAACATTCTGTGGACCGATGAGACAAAAGTGGAACTCTTTGGAAGGTGTGTGTCCAAGTATATCTGGCGTAGAAGGAACACTGCATTTCAGAAAAAGAACATTATACCAACAGTAAAATATGGTGGTGGTAGTGTGATGGTCTGGGGCTGTTTTGCTGCTTCAGGACCTGGAAGACTTGCCGTGATAAAAGGAACTATGAATTCTGCTGTCTACCAAGAGATCCTGAAGGAGAATGTCCGACCATTAGGGATGAGCCGAACACCCCCGGGTTCGGTTCGCACCAGAACCTTCGAACCGACCGAAAGTTCGCGCGAATTTTCGAACCCTATACGTTATAATGGACGCGAACGTTCGAAATCAAAAGTGCTAATTACAACGGCCAATATGCATGTTAATGTCATAAAACAGGTTTGGGGACCCGGGTCCTGCCCCAGGGGACATATATCAATGCAAAAAGAACTTTTAAAAACTAACGTTTTTTCGGGAGCAGTCATTTTAATGATGCATAAAGTGAAAAAAAAAAAGTGAAATTTTCCTTTAAATATGGTACCTGGGGGGTGTCTAAAGTATGCCTGTGAAGTGGCATGTGTTTCCCGTGTTTAGAACTGTCCTTGCACAAAATGTCATTTGTAAAGGAAAAAAAGAAGCCATTTAAAACCACTTGCGGCTTTAGGTTTGTTCTTAAGTAGAATCTGAACAGGTACATTATGAAGTGTAGCTCCATCCCAAAAAAATCTATTTTTAAGCTTTTTGGAGAACATAGGGAGGGGTTATCACCCCTGTAACATTTGCTGTCTTTGCACATCTGTTCAGAACATGTCACCTCACTTTCCGTCCCAATGACAAATGTTTTTGGAAAAGTGGGGTTTTAATTGAAACAAGGATTGGTGATAAAGTATCAGTAGAGAGGAGATACCTTTTTCCCAAATTAAATCTAACAGGATAGAATTTCCCTTCCTAGGGGTAGATTTCCTCTCACTTCCTGTTTTCTCTTTCCATTTGCAAGTAGGAGTCGTTTGTAAGTTGGATGTATGAAAGTAGGGGCCTGGCGTATATACTCTGCAGAAATTTGCCCTATTAGATGTTGGTGTAGCCACAAGACTGGTGGGCACAGGAATGGGCCCTGCTGTGAGTTAATAGATCAAGATTTGTAATTGCATGCACCTGTTGAACAGGGCAGAAAAATTGGGGGTGGTGGTGGTGGTGGTGGACGGTGTTGCCACAAGACTGTAAGCTCTCACAGTTACTCTTGGTGGGCGCAGGAATGGGCCCTGCTGTGAGTTATTAGATCAAGATTTGTAATTGCAAGCACCTGATGAACAGGGCAGAAAAATTGGGCCTTTGGCGGTGGTGGTGGACGGTGTTGCCACAAGACTGTAGGCCCTCATAGTTACTCTTGGTGGGCGCAGGAATGGGCCCTGCTGTGAACTATTAGATCAAGATTTGTAATTGCAAGCACCTGATGAACAGGGCAGAAAAATTGGGCCTTTGGCGGTGGTGGTGGACGGTGTTGCCACAAGACTGTAGGCCCTCATAGTTACTCTTGGTGGGCGCAGGAATGGGCCCTGCTGTGAACTATTAGATCAAGATTTGTAATTACCCCCCCCTGTTAAACAGGGGCTGAAAAATTGTGCCTTAGGCACTGGTGCTGGTGCCACAACACTGCAACCCCTCACAGATACTGTACTTGGAGCACAGCAGTCACACGTGTTGCGAAGCATTTTTTTAAAAAATTGTAAATACACGCCCCTGTTAAACAGGGGCTGAAAAATTGTGCCTTAGGCACTGGTGCTGGTGCCACAACACTGCAACCCCTCACAGATACTGTACTTGGAGCACATTGTTGCGAAGCATTTTTTTTATAAAAATTGTATGTACACGCCCCTGTTAAACAGGGGCTGAAAAATTGTGCCTTAGGCACTGGTGCTGGTGCCACAACACTGCAACCCCTCACAGATACTGTACTTGGAGCACAGCAGTCACACGTGTTGCGAAGCATTTTTTTAAAAAATTGTAAGTACACGCCCCTGTTAAACAGGGGCTGAAAAATTGTGCCTTAGGCACTGGTGCTGGTGCCACAACACTGCAACCCCTCACAGATACTGTACTTGGAGCACATTGTTGCGAAGCATTTTTTTTATAAAAATTGTATGTACACGCCCCTGTTAAACAGGGGCTGAAAAATTGTGCCTTAGGCACTGGTGCTGGTGCCACAACACTGCAACCCCTCACAGATACTGTACTTGGAGCACAGCAGTCACACGTGTTGCGAAGCATTTTTTTAAAAAATTGTAAGTACACGCCCCTGTTAAACAGGGGCTGAAAAATTGTGCCTTAGGCACTGGTGCTGGTGCCACAACACTGCAACCCCTCACAGATACTGTACTTGGAGCACAGTGTTGCGAAGCATTTTTTTTATAAAAATTGTATGTACACGCCCCTGTTAAACAGGGGCTGAAAAATTGTGCCTTAGGCACTGGTGTGGTGGCATGGATCATTGAGGAGGAGGAAGAGGATAGTCAGTGAACATAAGAGGACAGTCACTCAGCATCAGCATAGGCAGTCTTGAAGGGATGTGATGTGACATTAAAAATTATTCGGTTATATCCGCCTCAGGTGCCTGGTAGCTGGTGGTGATCCAAGACTGATTCATTTTGATGAAGGTCAGTCGATCAACCGAGGCGGTGGACAGGCGCACCCTATGATCAGTCACAAATCCTCCAGCAGCACTGAATGTGCGTTCGGACAGAACGCAGGAGGCAGGACAGGCCAGTAGCTCAATTGCATACTGTGCAAGCTCTGGCCAGTGATCCATCCTCAGGACCCAGTAAGCCAGAGGATTTTCGGTGGGAAAGGTGTCCAAGTCTGACCTTGCCCCAAGGTATTCCTGCACCATGTATATCAGACGCTGGCGATGGTTGCTGGAACCGATCATACCTTGGGGCTGCGGACTAAAAAATTGTCTGAACGCATCGGTCAGACGTCCACCTTCCCCACCGCTCCTTCTGCCACTGACCGAAGCCTCAGCAACTCGTCGCCCAGGACCAGGAGTTTGTAGCCTCCCAGTTTCTGGGAACGCGTTGCACAGACCTTTCTGCAAGGCCTCCCTGAGATGTCTCATCCTCTGCTCCCTCTGCGACGGCAAGATAAGGTCCGCAACCTTACCCTTGTACCGCGGATCAAGGAGAGTGGCCAGCCAGTAATGGTCCCTCTCCTTGATCCGAAGAACACGTAGGTTAGCTGAGGCATTCGGTCCGGAGTCTTCTGGGTCACTGAGGATGACATGATCGCCAGCCACCTCCTCCCAGCCACGTACAAGTCCACTGGTTTGTTGGGACTGTACATCATCCCTAAAAGACTGCTGCTGCTGATGCTGAGTGCCAGGCTCCACCTCCATGCTCACACAATCCTCCTCCTCCTCCTCCTCCTCCTCCTCATCCTCTTCCTGTGTGATGGGTGGGACAGGAGGAACACTGTCCGGATAAAGGGGGCCTTGAGAGGCAAGGAAGTCCTCCTCTTCCTGCCTCTGTTCTGCCTCAAGTGCCCTGTCCATTATCCCACGCAGCGTATGCTCCAACAGGTGGACAAGAGGGACAGTGTCACTGATGCATGCACTGTCACTGCTCACCATCCTCGTGGCCTCCTCAAATGGTGAGAGGACAATGCATGCATCCCTGATCATGCTCCACTGACGTGGGGAAAAAAAACCAAGCTCCCCTGACCCTGTCCTGGTGCCGTAGTCGCAAAGGTACTCATTGATGGCCCTCTGCTGCGTGTGCAGTCGCTGCAGCATGGCCAACGTTGAGTTCCACCTGGTGGGCATGTCACATATTAGGCGGTTCTTGGGCAGGTTCAGCTCCTTTTGCAGCTCAGTCAGCCGAGCACTGGCATTATAAGATCGGCGGAAATGCACACAGACTTTCCTGGCCTGCCTCAGGACATCCTGTAAGCCTGGGAACCTGCCCAAGAACCGCTGCACCACCAGGTTGAGGACGTGAGCCATGCAGGGCACATGGGTGAGCTGCCCCTGTCGCAGGGCGGAGAGGAGGTTGGTGCCATTGTCAGAAACGACCATTCCTGGCTTAAGCTGACGTGGCGTCAACCACCTCTCGGCCTGCCCCTGCAGAGCTGCCAGAACCTCTGGCCCAGTGTGGCTCCTGTCCCCCAAACACACCAGCGCAAGCACGGCATGGCATCTTTTTGCCTGCGTACTTGCGTAGCCCCTTGTACGCCTACGGAGCACCGCTGGTTCCAAGGACAGAGCACTGGAGGAAGAAGAAGAGGAGGGGGGTGGAGGAGAGAGGTGTGTCACAACCAGTAGCAGTAGTAGCGTTTTGGAGGCGTGGTGGCGGAACAACCTCCAACACTACTGCACCTTGTCCTGCATCCCTCCCAGCTGCCAATAGAGTGACCCAATGGGCCGTGAAAGAAAGGCACCGTCCCTGTCCATGCCTGCTGGACCATGAGTCAGCGGTAATATGCACCTTACCGCTGACCGCCCTGTCCAGCGAGGCATGGACATTGCCCTCCACATGCCGGTAGAGAGACGGAATCGCCTTCCGTGAGAAAAAGTGGCGTTTGGGAACCTGCCACTGAGGAACCGCACATTGAACAAACTCACGGAAGGGGGCCGAGTCTACCAACTGAAAAGGCAGCAGTTGAAGTGCTAGCAATTTAGCCAGGCTAGCATTCAACCGCTGGGCATGTGGATGGCTGGGAGTGTACTTCTTTCTACGGTCCAGCAGCTGGGGCAGGGAAATTTGCCTGCTGCAATCGGACGTCGGTGTACTGCAAGTACTTGGTTGTGACACACCTAATTCTACACCTTCAGTCCTCTCAGAGCAGCTTTCAGAGAGGACTGAAGGTGTAGTGGGGATGGAGATCCCAGCTGAGGAGGAGCAAGGAGAGGTCCGCTTAGTTCTTTGGTGTGGGTCTTTTATGTGTGCCTGCCAACGAGCTGCATGGCAGGTCGCCATATGTCTGGTCATGCTTGTGGTGCCCAAGCGGCTGATGTTTTGGCCACGCGAGATACGCTTGAGACAAATATTGCAAATAGCAGTGGTGCGATCTGCTGCACTCGTCTCAAAAAAGGCCCACACCAAAGAACTTTTCTGATAACGTCCAGAGGCAGCGCCCTGCACAGGCGGAGCTCTGCGGTGTTGTACAGTTGCCGTGCTGGCCTCTACCTGGCCTCCAGGGGGCACCCTGCCTCGTTGGACATGTGACGCCGCATCCTCCTCCTCCTCGTCCTCCTCCTCATCCTCTCTCCCTTCAGGCACCCACGTGGAGTCAGTGACCTCATCATCCCCTCCCTCTTCACCACTAGAGCAAACCTGGCAGTAAGCTGCAGCTGGTGGAACAGTACTGCCAGATTCCTCAAGCTGGGTATCATCATCCGAGCCTTCGAATCGTTGGGCATCCTCCTGGAGCATGTACCCAACACTGTGCTCAAAGAGTTCGGGGGACTCCTCAGGAGGACATGGTGGGTCTAGGGAAGGGGTGGCTGATGATGCTCTGCCAGTACCCTGAGCCTGGGTGAGAGAGGATGAGGAGGATGAGGAGGGCTTGGTCATCCATTCTACCAAGCCTTCAGCATGATGCGGCTCCACATGTCCAGCTGCCGAAAACAAAGACGCGCGTGTCCCATGGCCATGTGCTGATGACGATGCACGACCACGTCCACGGCCACGTCCACTAGAAACAGAGCCTGCCTGCCCTGTGTTCTTGGCTCTGCACGCTCTGCCTCCCCTTGGCGGTCTTCCAGCCATTGTAGTCGGTAGTCCTGTGGGTGCTGCTGAGAAGAATATATAGGAGCTCTGTGTGATGCCACTAACACACTAGAAGTCCTGTGGGTGCTGCTGAGAAGAAAATATAGGAGCTCTGTGTGATGCCACTAACACACGAGAAGTCCTATGGGTGCTTCTGCAAAGAAAATATAGGAGCTCTGTGTGATGCCACTAACACACGAGAAGTCCTATGGGTGCTTCTGCAAAGAAAATAGAGGAGCTCTGTGTGATGCCACTAACACACTAGAAGTCCTATGGGTGCTTCTGCAAAGAAAATAGAGGAGCTCTGTGTGATGCCACTAACACACTAGAAGTCCTGTGGGTGCTGCTGAGAAGAAAATATAGGAGCTCTGTGTGATGCCACTAACACACTAGAAGTCCTATGGGTGCTTCTGCAAAGAAAATAGAGGAGCTCTGTGTGATGCCACTAACACACTAGAAGTCCTGTGGGTGCTTCTGCAAAGAAAATAGAGGAGCTCTGTGTGATGCCACTAACACACTAGAAGTCCTGTGGGTGCTTCTGCAAAGCAAATAGAGGAGCTCTGTGTGATGCCACTAACACACTAGAAGTCCTGTGGGTGCTGCTGAGAAGAAAATATAGGAGCTCTGTGTGATGCCACTAACACACTAGAAGTCCTATGGGTGCTTCTGCAAAGAAAATAGAGGAGCTCTGTGTGATGCCACTAACACACTAGAAGTCCTGTGGGTGCTTCTGCAAAGAAAATAGAGGAGCTCTGTGTGATGCCACTAACACACTAGAAGTCCTGTGGGTGCTTCTGCAAAGCAAATATAGGAGCTCTGTGTGATGCCACTAACACACTAGAAGTCCTGTGGGTGCTGCTGAGAAGAAAATATAGGAGCTCTGTGTGATCGGACTAACACACTTCAAGTCCTATAGGTGCTTCTGGGAACAAAATATAAGATCTCTGTGTGATTGGACTAACACACTTCAAGTCCTATAGGTGCTTCTGGGAAGAAAATATAGGTCTGTGTGATGGGACTAACACACTTCAAGTCCTATAGGTGCTTCTGGGAACAAAATATATGATCTCTGTGTGATTGGACTAACACACTTCAAGTCCTATAGGTGCTTCTGGGAAAAAAATATATGATCTCTGTGTGATGGGACTAACACACTTCAAGTCCTATAGGTGCTTCTGGGAACAAAATATATGATCTCTGTGTGATGGGACTAACACACTTCAAGTCCTATAGGTGCCTCTGGGAAGAAAATATAGGTCTGTGTGATGGGACTAACACACTTCAAGTCCTATAGGTGCTTCTGGGAACAAAATATATGATCTCTGTGTGATGGGACTAACACACTTCAAGTCCTATAGGTGCTTCTGGGAACAAAATATAAGATCTCTGTGTGATGGGACTAACACACTTCAAGTCCTATAGGTGCTTCTGGGAACAAAATATAAGATCTCTGTGTGATTGGACTAACACACTTCAAGTCCTATAGGTGCTTCTGGGAACAAAATATAAGATCTCTGTGTGATGGGACTAACACACTTCAAGTCCTATAGGTGCTTCTGGGAACAAAATATATGATCTCTGTGTGATGGGACTAACACACTTCAAGTCCTATAGGTGCTTCTGGGAACAAAATATAAGATCTCTGTGTGATGGGACTAACACACTTCAAGTCCTATAGGTGCTTCTGGGAACAAAATATAAGATCTCTGTGTGATTGGACTAACACACTTCAAGTCCTATAGGTGCTTCTGGGAAGAAAATATAGGTCTGTGTGATGGGACTAACACACTTCAAGTCCTATAGGTGCTTCTGGGAACAAAATATAAGATCTCTGTGTGATGGGACTAACACACTTCAAGTCCTATAGGTGCTTCTGGGAACAAAATATAAGATCTCTGTGTGATGGGACTAACACACTTCAAGTCCTATAGGTGCTTCTGGGAACAAAATATAAGATCTCTGTGTGATTGGACTAACACACTTCAAGTCCTATAGGTGCTTCTGGGAAGAAAATATAGGTCTGTGTGATGGGACTAACACACTTCAAGTCCTATAGGTGCTTCTGGGAACAAAATATAAGATCTCTGTGTGATTGGACTAACACACTTCAAGTCCTATAGGTGCTTCTGGGAAGAAAATATAGGTCTGTGTGATGGGACTAACACACTTCAAGTCCTATAGGTGCCTCTGGGAAGAAAATATAGGTCTGTGTGATGGGACTAACACACTTCAAGTCCTATAGGTGCTTCTGGGAACAAAATATATGATCTCTGTGTGATTGGACTAACACACTTCAAGTCCTATAGGTGCTTCTGGGAACAAAATATATGATCTCTGTGTGATTGGACTAACACACTTCAAGTCCTATAGGTGCTTCTGGGAACAAAATATATGATCTCTGTGTGATGGGACTAACACACTTCAAGTCCTATAGGTGCTTCTGGGAAGAAAATATATGATCTCTGTGTGATGGGACTAACACACTTCAAGTCCTATAGGTGCTTCTGGGAACAAAATATATGATCTCTGTGTGATGGGACTAACACACTTCAAGTCCTATAGGTGCTTTTGGGAACAAAATATATGAACTCTGTGTGATTGGACTAACACACTTCAAGTCCTATAGGTGCTTCTGGAAGAAAATATATGATCTCTGTGTGATGGGACTAACACACTTCAAGTCCTATAGGTGCTTCTGGAAAGAAAATATATGATCTCTGTGTGATGGGACTAACACACTTCAAGTCCTATAGGTGCTTCTGGGAACAAAATATAAGATCTCTGTGTGATGGGACTAACACACTTCAAGTCCTATAGGTGCTTCTGGGAACAAAATATAAGATCTCTGTGTGATTGGACTAACACACTTCAAGTCCTATAGGTGCTTCTGGGAAGAAAATATAGGTCTGTGTGATGGGACTAACACACTTCAAGTCCTATAGGTGCTTCCGGGAACAAAATATATGATCTCTGTGTGATGGGACTAACACACTTCAAGTCCTATAGGTGCTTCTGGGAACAAAATATATGATCTCTGTGTGATGGGACTAACACACTTCAAGTCCTATAGGTGCTTCTGGGAACAAAATATATGATCTCTGTGTGATTGGACTAACACACTTCAAGTCCTATAGGTGCTTCTGGGAACAAAATATAAGATCTCTGTGTGATGGGACTAACACACTTCAAGTCCTATAGGTGCTTCTGGGAACAAAATATATGATCTCTGTGTGATGGGACTAACACACTTCAAGTCCTATAGGTGCTTCTGGGAACAAAATATAGGAGCTCTGCCTGCCTGCCAGGAACACACTACAAGTCCTATAGGTGCTTCTGGGAAGAAAATATAGGAGCTCTGCCTGCCTGCCACGAACACACTACAAGTCCTATAGGTGCTTCTGGGAACAAAATATAGGAGCTCTGCCTGCCTGCCAGGAACACACTACAAGTCCTATAGGTGCTTCTGGGAAGAAAATATAGGAGCTCTGCCTGCCTGCCACGAACACACTACAAGTCCTATAGGTGCTTCTGGGAACAAAATATAGGAGCTCTGCCTGCCTGCCAGGAACACACTACAAGTCCTATAGGTGCTTCTGGGAAGAAAATATAGGAGCTCTGCCTGCCTGCCACGAACACACTACAAGTCCTATAGGTGCTTCTGGGAACAAAATATAGGAGCTCTGCCTGCCTGCCAGGAACACACTACAAGTCCTATAGGTGCTTCTGGGAAGAAAATATAGGAGCTCTGCCTGCCTGCCACGAACACACTACAAGTCCTATAGGTGCTTCTGGGAACAAAATATAGGAGCTCTGCCTGCCTGCCAGGAACACACTACAAGTCCTATAGGTGCTTCTGGGAAGAAAATATAGGAGCTCTGCCTGCCTGCCACGAACACACTACAAGTCCTATAGGTGCTTCTGGGAACAAAATATAGGAGCTCTGCCTGCCTGCCAGGAACACACTACAAGTCCTATAGGTGCTTCTGGGAACAAAATATAGGAGCTCTGCCTGCCTGCCACGAACACACTACAAGTCCTATAGGTGCTTCTGGGAACAAAATATAGGAGCGCTGCCTGCCTGCCACGAACACACTACAAGCCCCTCTTTCTAACTCAATCCTTCTAAATGAATCTATCCAACCTAACTCTCTCTCAGTAAATCTATCTAACTAAATCCAGCAGAGTGTCACAGATCTAGCCTGCTCTATCTGCGCCGGAACAGCATGTGACCGGCGCAGACGGCGTGGCGGCCTTTTATAGGGGGGGCGTGTACTACAGCCCCTGAGCTGTAATTGGCTACAGGCGTCCTGCCTGTAGCCAATTATGGCTCTTCGAGTTTCCGGGGCTGTGATTGGCCAAGCATGCGGGGTCACAGTGCATGCTTGGCCAATCATCAGCCAGCAATGCACTGCGCCGGCCGCGCCGGCCGCAATGCATTGCGGGGCCGCTCGCATCACACGAACATGATGCGAGCGGCCAAAATAGTTCTGGGCTCGCCGAGCGAGCGAACGCCCGGTGCTCGATGCGAACGTGGGTTCGCATCGAGCACCGGGCCCATCCCTACCGACCATCTGTTCGTGTACTCAAGCTGAAACGAACTTGGGTTCTGCAGCAGGACAATGATCCTAAACACACCAGCAAGTCCACCACCGAATGGCTGAAGAAAAACAAAATGAAGACTTTGGAGTGGCCTGACCTGAATCCTATTGAGATGTTGTGGTATGACCTTAAAAAGGCCGTTCATGCTCGAAAACCCTCTAATGTAACTGAATTAGGACAATTCTGCAAAGATGAGTGGGCCAAAATTCCTCCAGGACGCTGTAAAAGCCTCATTGCACGTTATCGCAAACGCTTGGTTGCAGTTGTTGCTGCTAAGGGTGGCCCAACCAGTTATTAGGTTTAGGGGGCAATCACTTTTTCACACAGGGCCATGATGGTTTGGATTTTTTTTCACCTTTAATAATAAACACCTTCATTTACAAATTGCATTTTGTGTTTACTTGTGTTGTCCTTGACTATTGTTTAAATTGGTTTGATGTTCCGAAACACTTAAGTGTGACAAACATGCAAAGGAACAGGAAATGAGGAAGGGGGCAAACACTTTTTCACACCACTGTATAGTCTTTAAGCCTAACATTAACCACTTTCAGACCGGACCAATTTGCAGCCAAAGGACCAGGCCCCTTTTTGCGATTCGGCACTGCGTCGCTTTAACTGACAATTGCGCGGTCGTGCGACGTGGCTCCCAAACAAAATTGACGTCCTTTTTTTCCCACAAATAGAGCTTTCTTTTGGTGGTATTTGATCGCCCTCTGCGGTTTTTATTTTTTGCGCTATAAACAAAAAAGAGCGACAATTTTGAAAAAAAACACATTATTTTTTATTTTTTGCTATAATAAATATCCCCCAAAAATATATAAAAAAACATTTTTTTTCCTCAGTTTAGGCCGATATGTATTCTTCTACATATTTTTGGTAAAAAAAATCGCAATAAGCGATTATTGATTGGTTTGCGCAGAAGTTATAGCGTTTACAAGATAGGGGATAGTTTTATAGCATTTTTATTAATAATTTTTTTTTATTAGTAATGGCGGCGATCAGCGATTTTTATTGTGACTGCGACATTATGGCGGACACATCGGACATTTTTGACACATTTTTGGGACAATTGTCATTTATACAGCAATCAATGCTATTTAAATGCATTGATTCCTGTATAAATGACACTGGCAGTGAAGGGTTAACCACAAGGGGGCAGTGTAGGGGTTAAGTATGCCTAGGGGTGTGTTTCTTACTGTGGGGGGGCGTGGCTGTCAGCTAGTGAATGCTGATCTCTGCTCCAATCACAGGGAGCAGAGATCGGCGTCACTAGTTGCTAGGCAGAACGGGGAGATGCTGTTTATCTCGGCATCTCCCCGTTCAGCCTTCCCGTGAGACGATCGCGGGTGTCCCCGCGGCGATCGAGTCCGCGGGACCTGCGACCGGCCTCACGGGGGTCCCGACCAGCGCGGGAGCTCCTGGCGCGCTCCCGATGGCATGACAGGCATTAAGGAGGGACTTATATATACGCCCTCCTGCCTGTACGTGCCATTCTGCCGACGTATATCTGTGTGCGCCGGTCGGGAAGTGGTTAACCTGTTCTGCAAAGGTAAGTAAATTGGAGGTGGAACCCTTCTTCAAAATAACATGGTGTCACAGCATCCTAAATTTTGGCATGAGGATGCCATTAACAATTAATGGCATTGCTGTGTATCTGCTAAAGGGCAGCATGTTTCTGTGGTGTCAGGAAAGCGATTTTATATGTATTCCTGACACACACAAATGTGAACGCAGGCTAAATGTCTCAGTTACATTGGTTGTCAGTGTAAATCTTCTCATTACATTGGGGCTTGGTGTACAATCCTTTCATTCACACTAGTAGCCAGTTTGAAGGTCCCCCTTACATTGGTGGTCAGTGTAAATCCCTCTTTACATTAGTGGTTACTGTGAATGCTCCTACTACATTAGTGGTCAGTGAAAAATCCCTATTACATTAGTGGCCAGTGTAGAAACTCCTCTTTATATTGGTAATCCTTAAAAAAAATACAAAATTGCATTTGTGGTCAGTTTTGAATCCTCCTTTACATTGGTGATCCATATAGAAGCCACCTTTAAATTGTTGGCGAGTGTAAATCCCCCTTACGTTGGTGGCCAGTGTAGAAACCCCCCATTATTGGCTGTTGATGTAAAATCCCCCATTACATTGGTTGTCAGTGTAAATTCTTCATAACATTGGTGATCAGTGTACATTTCCCTTTAAATTGGTGATAAGTGCAGAATTGCCCTTATACTGGTGGTCAGTGTAAATCTCCCTTTACATTGGTGGTCAGTATAACCCCCCCTAACATTGGTGGTCGGTGTACATTTCCCTTTACATTGGTGGTAAGTGCAGAATTGCCCTTTCACTGGTGGTCAGTGTAAATCCCCCTTTACATTGGTGGTCAGTGTAGAAGTGTCACCTTACATTGGTGGTCAGTACAAATCTCCTCGACAATGGTTGTCAGTGTAAATTCCCCCTTACATGGAGATCATTGTACAGTATATTCCCCCTTACTCTAGTGGCTGGTGTAAATGCTCTTATTACATTGGTGTCAGTGTAGAAATCCCTCTTTTCTATTGGTGGTCATTGTAAATTCCCCATTTCATTGGTAGAATCCCCCTCTATATACTTGCCAAACATTTCCAGTTTTGCTCTACAGGATTCAAAATTTGCCACAGTGTACTGCCTCCTAACTAATCCTATCCCCCACCACTGCCACTAATTCCATTAACCCCCCCCCCCCCCAGCATTGCCACTGATCACACACCCCTCCCCCAGCATTGCCACTGATCCCAGGAGTTCTAGGATGTGCAGTATTGATGTACAGTAATCTATAGCAACCAATCAACAAGCAGAAGTCGTGTGCTGTAACTTCTAGAAAATAAACAGTGAGCTGAGCCATAATGTGTGCTGTAACCTCTAGCAGCCAGCCAGTGAGTGGTAATGATACTTTGTAACCTCTGGCAATCAATGGAAATCGCTGCCTGATCTGATTCAGTAAACTGATTTTAAGTCCAGCTGCTATTTATTGTATGTTTTAAAGCATGTAGAGAGCGAAATTGCATGGAAGAGGGGGCTCAAGAAAATGTTTGCCTACAGTCCAGTCAATATTAAAGACGGCCCTGGTTACATGTTTTTTTTTTTCCCAGCATCAAGCTCATTACACACCATAGGCATGTGCACAGGGTGTGCTGGGTGTGCTTGGGCATACCCTTATCACCCCGAGCGCAACACGCACACCGGCAGTTGGGTGTCCGGCGCTGGAACTCTCTGTGTTCCAGCAGCCGGCACAGAAAGGAGATGCAATGTCGCCGGCTGGGATTTTTACAACTGGAACCTCCAGCGCTAGCTTCTAGTGTTTGCACACACAAATCCCTCCCTGCTCTCCCTATACAGCAGAGAAGGGGCGGGGCATAGTATCCACTTGGTCGCTCTAGCCTCACACCTGCTGCATCAAGAGAAGCCCACAGCAGGAGCCTGACCTGCCACAGTTAAGCCCAGTACACACGATCGGACTTTCCGCCAACAAAACCGTGGATTTTTGTTCGAAGGATGTTGGCTCAAACTTGTCTTGCATACACACGGTCACACAAATGTTGGCCAACAATTACGAACCTGGGAACGTGGTGACGTACAAGACGTACGCCGAGCCGAGAAAGAGGAAGTTCAATAGCCTTCTGCTTGATTCCGAGCATGCGTGAACTTTTGAGCTTCGGACATGTGTACACACGATCGGAAATTCCGAAGTTTGGTTGGCAGAAAATTTGAGAACCTGCTATCAAACATTTGTAGGCGGAAAGTCCGACAGCAAATGTTCGATAGAGCATACACACGGTCGGCCTTTCCGACAACAAGCTCACATCCAACATTTTCCATCGGAAAATCCGACCGTGTGTACACTCCATCGAACATTTGGTGTCGGACTTTAAGATTCTGTTCTGCGGGGGAGAGGAGAGCTGCTGTGGGTATGGGACAGGGAATGTTGAAGAGCTGGAACTCCAGCTGCACTGGAAGGAGAGGAGAGCTTTCTCTTGGGGAGAAATTGTAGGGGAGAGCTTTGTACTGGGGGGAGGGTTTGTAAACTGGCGTAGCATCCCCTGAGATTCGTACAATAGCACACGTCTGAACTCTGCACCCTGTGCATAGGGAATTCCTGAACTCTGCACTCTACATAGCGCACTTCTGAACTCTGCACCCTGTGCGCAGCTCACGCCTGAACGCTGTACATGGCACACACACAATTTCCGCACCCTGTACCTAGCTTATTCCTGAACTGTGCACCCTGTGTGTAGTGCACGCCTGAACACTGTACTCTACATAGCACACTTCTGAACATCTGCACCTTGCGCGTAGCTCACGTCTGAACTCTGTAAATAGCACAGGCATGATCTCTGCACCCTGTGCATAGCTCACTCCTCAACTGTGCACCCTGTGTGTAGCACACACCTGAACTCTGCACTCTGCGCATAGCGCCCTCTTGAACTCTGCACCCTGTGCGTAGCTCATGTCTGAACTCTATAAATAGCACACGCATGATCTCTGCTCACTTCTGAACTGTGCACCCTGTGTGTAGCGCACACCTGAACTCTCTACTCTACATAGCGCACTTCTGAACGACGGAACTTTATACATAGCACACGTGAACTCTGAACCCTGTACCTAGCTTACTCCTGAAGTCTGCACATGCATGTTTGGGAGACTCATGAGAACAATTAATCTACATGATTGTTAACAATGTTTGAAACTCTATAGGAAAATGTTACCCAATTGTAAGTAGGAGACATTGCCTGCCCCCTCTAACAACCTTTTCTCTAATTTCAGACATCTATATGTATTTCTTCTGAGGTAGCAAGCGCTGTTTCGCAAAGCACGTGGAGATTTAATACATAAGCATTTATTCCTAGGACTACCAGCTATATCATGATCTATGTCATTATGAATATTTATGTACATATACCTGTAATCATGTCCAAAACATTTTAAATGTATGTAAAAATGTTGGAATAATGCATTTTGTACATTTTTTTTAATTATGATTTGTGTCTCTCAAAGTCCCTTGGGCATTTCTTCTTTATTTACACAATGAGACACTCTATTGCCTTACACATGCCAGCTACATTTTTGAATAATTATTACAGATAGCATCTAGAGGAGAATCTATAAATCTGCAATTTAAATATATTGTATTGAAAATATGGCACAGCAAAAATGTAAAGCATCATAGCTACATACAAATACTATGATAGCGGTAAATATTTGTGTAAATGTTTAAAACCTTGTCAAATAAATAAAAATCACTAGCATCTGTTTAAATGTCACAAGTGACAGAAAAATGCAAACTAATATAAAACATTGCAGACTGCACTGCACTGTTGCATGACTTGCACGATATAAATATTGGACTTGCACGTGATAAACATTTGCACTTACTTCATACTGAATCTTTGCATATAAAATGTGCAAATTTTTTGTATTATTATTTATTTATTTGTTTTTTTGTTGCACTATTGCTTTTTTTTTTTGTTGCACTATTGCTATTTTATATTGAAAATATTAATTGTATCAGCACATAGTGGTCCTGTGGCAACTCGTAGAATAAATCGTGCCACGTCCTATTAGTTTGAGAAAGAAAAGTTGAACAATTCCTAAATAGTGTGGACATCCAGTCCACGTTTTTTGATGTACACTTTTTGACTATGCTGATTATCATGTTATGTACTCCCACATTTTTGCCGTTTTTTGGACGCTGTAGACTGACCATTTTGGGGGGTAATTGAAACAGTATGCCATGCTTATTATATTATGTTATAATATTTTGTATTGTATCTTCATTTATGGTTTTTTTTTCCATTTTTTGTTAGTCATTTTGATGCTCCTGAAGAAGCGCAAGGCACGTAACATGTAGAGCGAGCCTAGAACATTCTTTCATCGCTTCCCTGTAATATAACCACACTCCTGGATCCATCACTATAATGGAATGATTTCATTCATCTCCAAGTTCCCATGCAGTTATTAATTGGTTATGTACAGTAGCTGTACTTATATAATTGATTTATGAATGTGGATTTAAAAAATATAGATTTTCTATGTTTACAATAAAAATATATTTTTGTATAAATTGTTTGGTCGTGCCTATAAAGTCCAAGCCTCCTGTTCAACTTTTCTGCTATTTTATATTGGTTTTCAACTTTAAACATTAACTTACATAACCTAATCTATAATTTCCCGCCAACAGTAGCACTCTTGTAAAACAATGCTAAAGAAAATGTCATTTTTTAAGATACCGTATTTCTGTGTACGGTATAAAATATATAGGTATTTTACTGAATAAGAATTGTATGATCAATATAACACATTATAGGTAAATCCCTATTCTTCCCTCACTATAGAGAAAATACCATTAGTGAGGTTTCAGGTTTCCCTGTTTGAGCCGCTAATGTGCTGTGTTTGAACATTTGGTAGCATGTGGTTCTAGTGGCTACCAACAGATGTGTCTCTAATACTTGTAGACCAGCAGTAGTCAACACCAGCATAGGGCTGCTGAGATTGTTTATATTCCTGTCTCTCCACTAGATATGCAGGCGCCTTAGCTGTCAATCCCTTCAACCACTTCAATACAGGACATTTATACACCCTTCCTGCCCAGACCAATTTTTATCTTTCAGCATTCTCACATTTTGAATGACAATTACTCAGTCATGCTACACTGTACCTAAACAACATTTTTATAATTTTTTTTTCTCACATACAGAGCTTCATTTGGTGGTATTTAATCACCGCAGGGTTTTTTACTTTTTGCAATATAAGTGAAAAAAGAGATTACATTTTGAAAAAAAAAAAAAACACTTTTTTTTATTTTCTATTGTAAAATTTTGCAAATAACGAATTTCTCTTTATAAATTTGGGCCAAAATGTATGCTGCTACATATCTTTAATAAAAATAACCCAAATTAGTGTATATTATTTGGTCTCTGTGAAAGTTATAGAGTCTACAAGCTATGGTGCAAATCATTGAAAATTGATCACACCTGATATACTGAAGGTCTATCTCATTTCTTGAGACCCTAACAAGCGAGGAAAGTACAAATACCCCCCAAATGACCCCTTTTTAGAAAGCAGACATTCCAACGTATTTAGTAAGAGGCATGGTGAGTTTTTTGAAGTTGTAATTTTTTTTTCCCACAATTCTTGGGAAAATTAAGAAATTATTATTTATTTATTTTTACACAAAATTGTCATAATAACAAGTTATTTCTCTCACACAGCACATGCATACTTGCAATGACACCCCAAAATACATTCTGCTACTCCTCCTGAGTATAGCAATACCACATGTGTGAGACTTTTACACAGCCTGGCCACATACAGAGGTCCAACATCCAAGTAGCACCTCCAGGTGTTCTACGAGCATACATTGCACATCTCATTTGATGACAACCTCTCACGCTTTTGAAGGCCCTGGAGCACCATGTCAATGGAAAGACCCACAAAATTACCCCATTTTGGAAAGCTAACACTCCAATGTATAATCTATGAGGCATAATGAGTCTTTTGAACGGTTCATTTTCTTCAGAAGTTTTTGGAAAATGTGGAAAAAAATTGAAAATTAAAGTTGTCCATTTATAAGATATTTCCAACACACAGCATGTACATAGCAAAAATGACACCCCAAAATACATTCTGCTACTCCTCCTGAGTATGGCGATACCACATGTGTGAGACTTTTACATAGCTTGGCCACATACAGAGGCCCAAAGTCCAAGTAGCACCGTTAGGCGTTCTAGGAGCATAAATTACACATAGAATTTCCTGACAATCTATCACATTTTGAAGGCCCTGGAGCACCAGGAAAATGGAAATGCCCACAAAATGACCCCATTTTGGAAAGCTAACACCCCAATGTATAATCTATGAGGCATAATGAGTCTTTTGAACGGTTCATTTTTTTCCAGAAGTTTTTGGAAAATGTGGGGAAAAAATGAAAACGCATTTTTTTTTACACAAAGATGTTTCCAACACACATGTACATAGCAAAAATGACCCCCCCCCCCCCCCCCCCAAAAAAAAAAAATACATTCTGCTACTCCTCCTGAGTATGTTGATACCACGTGTGAGACTTTTACATAGCCTGGCCACATACAGAGGCCCAACATCAAAGTAGCACCGTCAGGCATTCTAGGAGCATAAATTACACATAGAATTTCCTGACAACCTATCACACTTTTGAAGGCCCTGGAGCACCAGGACAATGGAAATGCCCACAAAATGACCCCATTTTGGAAATATAACACCCCAATGTATAATCTATAAGGCGTAATGAGTCTTTTGAACAGTTCATTTTTTTCCAGAAGTTTTTGGAAAATGTAGGGAAAAAAAAAACACATTTTTTTTTTACACAAAGTTGTCCGTTTATAAGATATTTCCAACACACAGCATGTACATAGCAAACATGACACCTCAAAATACATTCTACTACTCCTCCTGAGTATGGTGATCCCACATGTGTGAGACCTGGCCACATACAGAGGCCCAACATCCAAGTAGCACCGTCTGGCATTCTAGGAGCATAAATTACACACATAAATTCCTGCCAACCTATCACATTGTTGAAGGCCCTTCATATTTCTAACACATAGCATGTACTGTACATACCAATTACAAACCAAAATCCATTCTGCTAAGCAAAGGGTAAAGAAAAGATTACCTGTGGTTTTAGTAGTGCAGTGGTCCACAGAGGAGAGAATCGGTCCAGGCAGCAGGCAGGAACGTGGACAGCGACAGCAAAACAGGCAGCAGGCAGCAGGCAGAAATACTGTCCATAGTCAGTACAGGTAGAGATGTTGTTAGCACAGCCAAAGAATTGGTCCAGGTAGCAGGCAGAGATGTGGTCTGCAGCAGCAAAAGGATTGTCCATGCAGCAGGCAGGAATACTGTCCATAGTTAGTACAGGCAGAGATATGGTCAGCACAGCCAAAGTATTTGTCCAGGGAGTAGGCAGGACCATCAAGCTTAGGGCATCGGTCAGGAAAGAATGGGAACAGGGGTAGAGGCTTCTCCCACCCAAATCTCCTTGAAGCCTCCGGACAACCAGACCCTGTTCTGGGAACACAGAAAACCAAAAACTGTTTTTCTCAACTCAGAGCACTATTCTGGAGCCCCTCACATATGTGATACCCCTGTGTAGCAGGGTGAAAGATCAATCCAAGGGCCAGGCAAAAACATGGTCAACAGGCCGAGGTCAGTGCAGGTAAAAGGCAGAAATAGATGGTAGGGAGAGGCATAGTCGATGGTCAGTTCATGTCAAAGGCAGAAACATGGCGGATAAACAATACAGACGGCAGGCAGAGGCATAGTCTATAAACAGGCCAGGGTCGGTTCACATGGAAGGGAATGATATGGTTGGTTGAGGCATCAGGGAAATATTCAGGACAGAAATTGAAAACGGGGAAATATGGGCTAATAGTTTACAAGAGTGTGATAGTGTCTGAAGCATTCTCCGATGCAAAGGCCAGGTTGGGAGGGACATTGGGGACAATGGAAACTGTGTCTTTCCTAACTCCTCTTTTGGCGCACACCCAAAAATTTTTGGTGCACACCCAAAATATTTTGGGGCGTCGTCTTCTGGATCCTGATGGTGGAATACGGTCAGGAAAATTGCACTCATGTAGTCTGCTGACATAATCAGAGCAAATGCTTTCTGGGGGTGATACTTGTTGATATATCAGGGCAGTGACAATGTCTTCAATAAACTTTAGGAAGGTGTTGGGTCTTTCCATCGATTTTTGATAAATGATGAAAGAATTATACATGGCCAAATGAAAAAAGTAAACTGCAACTTTTTTATACCAGAACAGGGATTTTCATGTTGATAAATAGGGCTGCAACATTTGATAATTTAAATCCACCCCGCCCCGCCCCCCCCCACCCCCCCCCCCCCCCCCCCCCCCCATGAATTTATTGTACTCGTGGATACAGGAAGGCTTTTGAATGGGACCGCGTCTTCTGCGAGGTTCCACCGAGGTGTCATCATGGATGGTGGACATGATGTACACATCTTTCCTATCCCTCCTCTTCACTGCCAACACTTCCTCATTCTTCAAGCTTGTCGATTCCCCCCTTTGTAGCGTTGTGGTGACTATATTCTGTGGAAATCCCTTTCAGTTTTTCCTTGATGTACCGCATTTTTCAGGTATAGATGGCGGAGAAGGGGCAAACTGGTGTAGTAATTGTCCATGTAAATGTGATACCCCTTTTGGAGGAGTGGGAATGCCAACTCCCAGACAATTTTTCCACTTATTCCCATGTACGGTGGACACTCAGGGGGCTGGAGCTGGGAGTCTATGCCTTCGTACTAGACATGTGCAATTAATTTCGTTTTTTTTTTCGTTTTTCGTTTTTTTCATTTTTTTTGTTCGTTCGTTTTCGTACGAATGAACGAATCGTTCGAATCGAACGAATCCAAATAACAAATCGTTCGAATGGTACGAATCCGATTAACGAATCGTTCGAATCGAACGAATCCGAAAAACAACGAAAATCCGAAAGACCAAATTAGAAACAACGAATGTACGAATGAAGAAAATCCGAAAAACGAAAACAGGAACAACGAAAATGAACGAAAAAATTCGTACATTCGTAACTTTTTTTTGTTGAATTGGGAATTTTCCGTGTCCCTTACAATGGTGCTGCTTAACGTGCTTCCAATAGATTGATGAAAAAATTCGTACATTCGTAACTTTTTTTTTTCGATTCGTAAATTATTAAAATGTAATAATAGCATACACATTACATAAAATTATGAATTATGCTCCAATTAGGAATCTACGAATGTTACGAATGTTACAAATGTACGAATAAATACGAATGCGTCCGAATTTCGAATAAACGAATAAACGAAAATTAAACGAATCAACGAAAAAATAACTCTTACGAATGTACGAATCGTTACGAATACTAACACCGACGACTTACGAATGTACGAATCATTACGGATACGAACACAGACGACTTACGAAAAAAAACGAAACGAAAATAAACTATTTTTTTTCGGAAACGAAAAAAACAAAATGAAAATAAACACATTTTTTTGTTGTGCACATGTCTACTTCGTACACGCGGAATGAGTGCACATATCCGGTGGAGCTTTCACAGAGCTTGTTGAGCTTCAACCCATACCTTACTCTCTTACTGGGGATATACTGCTTGATTCCCAGCCTGTAAAATGGACCAGGGATTTGTCCACAGAGATGTTCTTGTCAGGTATATACATTTCGGCAAACCTCTTGGAGAAAAAATAAATTATGGGGCGAATTTTATATAATTTATCTGAGTCTGAGTGATTGCAGGGGGGGGGGGGGGCACTGTGAATTATCATTGAAATGCCGGAAGCGCATTATAATTTCATATTGGGACTTGGACATGACAGATGAAAAAGTTGGCATGCGGTGGACAGGGTTAGTCTACCAATATTTATGCATTATTTGCATGCAAGCCCCATGTTGAGCGTTAGGCCTAAAAACAATAAAAAAAAAAATAGCTTAAAAATCATAAAAAAAAGAATTGGAAAATTTTTTTTTTTACTCACCTCTAAATGCCTGTTGCTAGGGGGTCCCTTGTAGTCTGCCACCTTCAGTGCCCGGGCACTGACATTGCATGCGCAATGGGTGCCCGGCTGTGAAGCCACAGCCGGGTGCCCACAGTAAGAATGCCGGCGCCGCGAGCGGAGTGGGGAATAAGAGGGGGCTTCATTCCCCCGCATCGCTGGACCCTGGGACAGGTAAGTGTCCGATTATTAAAAGTCAGCAGCTGCAGTATTTGTAGCTGCTGACTTTTACATTTTTTTTTTTAGGGGGCACCCCACTTTAAGCTCCTTGACTGTTAGGGGTCTCCATTCAAAATGGTGGGCATAGCTTGAGCTGGGGTTGTTTTCAATGAATTGTTGGGCAAAAAGATTGGTTTGGTACAAGATGCCTTGAACTAAATCGTCGGGGGAAAATAAATTTAAAAAATAAATTTCGGAAAAACCTTCTGTGTTGACTTGCACACCTGGCTATGCTGTGAAAGGGGGGATCGTGGCTGACCCTGTGCTAGAAGGCAGCCATAATGGGTTTGCCAAGGCAACTGGAAGCTGGGTTTGGGCCCTAATTCTTTAGCGTGAAATTCCTGCACTTGTACTGGGCCTTTCCTCCTGGGGTCTAGCAGCGCTTGTACTGGGTCTCTCCTCCTGGGGTCTAGCGCCGTTGGCACTGCTGGTAGCTGCCTGGTGTTCAGACCGTCTTCTTTTTGGATGGACTACTTCCTCCTCCAATTCAGATCCTGATGTGCTGCCCAGAGCAGAGGGCTTTCTCACGTGCCAGAAGAGTGGTGGAGAATGCCTTTGGCATAATGGCAAGCCGGGTCAGGATCTTCCTAACGTCCATCAACCTGGCCGAATATAAACTGAACCATGTTGTGTTGAGCTGCTGCATTCTCCACAACTACCTAAGGAAGAATTCAGCCAGCTACCTGGCCACAGTTTCGACTGAGGCTGACTTTGCATCAGATACAGCAGCAATGAGGACTTCCGGCCGGATGTGATCAGGGCAGCAGCTCGCGCTCACAGCTCCGCTACTCCGGACCTAATCCGCACATACCAGGACCTTTTCCTTCCCCAGTGAGCACATCTCCGAACGGGGAAAGGTAAGCTGAGGCTAACGATGCCATCCTCGGCTGCTAAGAAAGCAGCAAAGGGGCACATGGAGCAGCGGCAAACTCGGGCCGGGAAAGACATGGCAGAGCTCTGCCCACGCCATCTTGGCTCCTTCACCGCCGCTGCCTCAGCGCGCCAAAACAGCACACACTGCCAACATGGCGCAGGCTAAGGTGCTGGACGAGGTGGAGCAGATAGCGGAGCAGCCACCCGCTGTGGATGTGGACGCTATAACTCGGCCGATCCTGGAGGCTATCAAAGAGCAGAGCTTGTGGGAAGGATAGACCATCTCTCCTCTGAGTGCAATCTGATCCGGCATGACCTGGACAAGATTAGAGGGCGCCTGACCACAGTGGAGTCGCGGGTGTCGGAGGTGGAGGATACATCCCATGACCATGGTGCCCAGCTAGCAGAGCTCAGAGACCAGGTGAGGGCCCTACAACATAGGGCCATAGACCCTCAGGACAGACAGAGGCGTAACAATATAAGGGTGGTGGGACTCCCAGAGGGAGCTGAAGGTGACAAACCTGCTCAATTTGCTGAAGAGTTTTTTAAACACCTGCTGTCTATGCCTGAGATGCCTCCCACATATGTGACCGAACGGGCGCATAGAGTCCCCACTGGTAACAGGCCACCGGGTGCCTTTCCTCGCTCCTTCCTGGTCCGCTTCCTGAACTGTAGGGACAGGGACATGATTCTAGCCCAGTCCAGGAGAACACAGGAGCTCCACCATGAAAATGTTAAAGTCATGTTGTTTCCGGATTTCTCCGCGGCCACACAGCAAAAGAGAAGATCTTTCACAGAGGTCAGACGGCGCCTGAGGGAGAAAGAAATACAATACAGCATGCTGTACCCAAGCAAGCTCAGAGTTTAATATAAAGGAGCGGTGAAGTTCTTTGAACACCCTGAGGAAGCCTACGAATGGATGGATAAAGAATTCTAAACATCTGGGATGTCCTGGTTGAAGTAGCTAAGCTGGTATATTTGTGCTCCGATCTTCAGCCCTGCTGTTGATGTCCTGAGATATCATTTTATCAATTTTTCTGTTTTATTTTTTCACCTGTCCATATATTTTTATATTTTTCCTTTTTGATTTTTGTGCCTCCAATGGAGGGGGGATCTTTTCACTGCCTCAAACAGGCCTGTGCTCCCCGGAAGTTCCCGTTGGGTTTCTTTTTTTTATTTTTTATTTTTTTCCTCTTTTTTTTTTTTTTTTCGTATTTTTCCACATCAGCGAACATTTAAGAGATTGTTATTCAACTTAACGTTCATTTATATCTCTCATGATTTTTCACATCATTGTGGACTTTTTCTTGCAATTATTTATAAAAAAAAAAAAAATAAAGTTTTTGATTTAATCCTGTGTATACTGCTGTATTATTTCATATAAATATTAAGTGCTTTCTTTATAAATACGAATCCTTATCTCCCCCCCCCCAACCCCCCCTGTCCTTCCCCCGAAATACCTCTCATCTTCTAACTTCCAAGAAGGCTATAATAAGCCTTTCCATTGTTTTACATGATAGTTTCAGCGTAACTCCACGTCCGTTTGAGTTCCTGCCAGCACTTCCATTGACTTATATCTCCTTCATTCCCTTCATGTCCCTCCGGTCTTAGCTTTTCTAACTGGTATATTTCTTCGATCCTCAAGATCCATTCTCTTTTAGTCGGTGCTTCTTCGAGGTCCCATTTTTTCGGGATTAATCCCTTAGCGGCGTTTAGCATCTGAGGAGTCAGGGTTTTCAGATATTGTTTAGTTGGTTCCTCTGTTCCGTGGAATAGACACATCCATGGTTCTTCTTGCAACGTCGCTCCATTTATTTCTTTTATGGTTTCCAAAATCTCTCTCCAAAATTTCTTTATTTTTGGGCACTCCCACCATAAGTGTGCCATTGTACCTCGTTCCAGGCACCCTCTCCAACAGTTTTGCGAGCTATCTGGTTGAAATTTATTTAGTTTATCCGGTGTCATGTACCATCTAGAGAGGCATTTATAGTTCATTTCTGCGGTCGGAGTGTCAATTGCCGAATTGTGCGTGAGTTTTAAAATTTTATTAATCCTATGCTTATAATCTTGTGAGCCTAGTTCATTTCCCCATTTTATAAAGAAGGGCGGCCCCTCCAGATGTCCTTCCATCAGAAAAGCTTTATAAAGTCTAGATACAACTTTTTTCCCCTTTTCCTCACTTATTTTTTCTAATGGCGTATATTCCTTCTTTGTTCTAATTGGTTGGGGTAACTTCCTGATAAAGTGTGACAACTGTAGGTACCGCCAGTCATTTATTTTTATTTGTGTCATATTTTGCTGTATATCTCTAAGTGTTTTAATATTACCTCCTTTTGTGATATCCTTCAATTGTGTATTTTGCCCTATCCAATCCCCACCCCCTTTGTGTGTTTTCCCCGGTGGAAAATAGTCGCTATCTCTTAGCATCATTAAAGGTGAATTATATTTCCATCCGAATCGCTTGTGCAGTAAATCCCAAATTTTAAATACGTGCTTTGTTATTTTTTTTTGTGTATTTTTGCCTAAGCCCCTTAAGTGCGGTGGATTCCAAATTGCCGTTCTTAAGTTTACCCCACTTGTGCTACTCTCTATATTTACCCATTGCTTATCTGTTATCGCATGTGACCACTCAATGGCTCTTGACACTACGACCGCTTGATAGTACATTTTCAGGTCTGGGACCCCCAGACCTCCTTGCTCTTTACTATTTCTCAGGATGATATGCAAAATCCTAGGCTTTTTATTTTGCCATATACATTTGCTTAAAATCGATTTTAAGGTTTGGAAATAATAATCTGGGAGAGGGATTGGGAGCATTTGGAATTTATAGGTAATCTTCGGTAAAATAATCATTTTAACAGAATTGATACGCCCAAACCATGACAGAGGTCTTGAAGAAATTTTCTTAGTTTCGGTTTTGATTTCATCGAGTAGTGGAATATAGTTTTCTCTATAGAGTTTATCGACTGAATTAGTGAGTTTTATCCCCAAATATTTTAATCCTGTTTTTTTCCATGGAAATGGAAATTCTCTCTGTAGTTCAAGTGCTTCCTTTTGTGGCACGTTTATGTTTAAAATTTCGGATTTGTTCAAATTTATTTTAAAATTTGAAATGTCGCCATACTGTTTAAGTATGTCTTAAAGGCATGGCAGTGTTCTATCGGGCTCAGTGATGTAGAACAAAAGGTCATCGGCGAAAGCCGCGGTCTTATGCTCGACATCCCCAGACCTAATTCCTTTAATGTCTTTATTTAATCTAATCGTTGCCAGTAAGGGTTCTAATGAAAGCACGAACAGCAGTGGGGACAGGGGACAACCCTGTCTTGTACCATTTTTCATAGTAAAGGGGGATGAAAGGTTACCATTTATTTTTATTGTCGCTGTCGGTTCCTTATATAATACATTTATTTTCTGTAGCATCTTAGTGCCTAGTCCCATAAACTTCAGGGTCTCTGTCATGAGCCCCCAGTCTACCCTGTCAAACGCTTTCTCAGCGTCAATTGACAGGAATAGACCTGGGGGCCCCCCCATTTCCATTTTTTGTAATAGTAAGAGAGTTCTGATGCCATTATCTCGTCCTTCTCGACCTGAGACGAACCCCACTTGATCCACATGTATCAATTCTTTCATCTTGCTCTTTAACCTGTTTGCCAAAACTTTTGCATATAACTTTACATCAAAATTTAATAAGGAAATTGGTCTGTAGCTGGAACATTTCGTATCATCTTTACCTTCTTTTAGAATGACTGTTACTTGAGCTCTTTGTGCCTCTGTGCTCAATCCAAATTCCGTTCCAAGGCCGTTCATGTATTTGCAAAGTCTGGGTATCAATACCGTGTTGAATTTTTTTAGATATTTTAATGAAAAGCCATCTGGTCCTGGGCTTTTGCCCAGTGGGGACTCTATGATTGCCTTTACTATCTCAGGCTCTGTGATGGGGTTCTCTAGATCCTCCCTATCCATTGATGATATTTTGGGTATTCCAGATTTTTCCAGGAACTGTCTAATTTTGTTTATTTTTCCCTTTTCTCTTATCCCGTTCTCCACATCGTATAATTGACTGTAATATTTACGGAAGACCTCGGCTATATCGTTAGTTTTATGAACCATTTCACCTTGTTTGTTTCGGATTTGTTCTATGTAGTTCTTTGTCTTTTCTTTCCTCAGGGATTTTGCCAGGTGTTTCCCTATTTTGTTGCCACCAAGGTATTTTTCCTTCAATATCTTATTATATGTCTTTCTCGTTTCCTGAGTCAGTAATTTTTTTAGATCTTCCCTTTTCATTACAAGTTGATGGTATATTTCTTGACGTTGTGTTTTTGTGTTGCTGTTCTAGGTAATGTATCTCATCTATCAGACACTTGATTTTCCGCTCCCTGGCCTTTTTTTTCCACGCCCCCATTGAAATGAAGATGCCTCTAATATAAGCCTTGTGTGTATCCCAAAGTGCCGAATATGAGACATCCTCTGTTTCATTGATTTCAAAGAAGGTTTTTAATTCGTTGTGTATTTTCTCGATGTCTTGATTATCCGTAATAAGTGTTTCATTCAGTTGCCAGTTACTAATTGATTTCTGTACTTTTAACTCTTCTATGGTCATCGTTACTGGGGCATGGTCCGATAGAGTAATAATTCCTATTTCCGCTTCTGTCACTTTTGTCAAGGTATTATGATCAACAAACAGATGGTCGATTCGTGTGTACGTCCCGTGCACAGGGGAGAAGAACGTGTAGTCTCTTACTTTTGGATGCAAAATTCTCCAAACATCGACTAATTGATTTTGATGTAATTTTTGCTTCAATATTTTTAGGGACCCACCTCCCGTCCCCCCTGCACGGGACGTGCTATCTTCTTTCGGGTTCAGGCACAAATTGAAATCACCTGCCAGTACTACCCTCCCCCTCCCAAACTGAGAGAGGATCCCCATCATTTTTTTCAAGTATTGCGCAGGTCTTTTGTTGGGGGCGTAGATATTTACCAAGGTACATTGTATTTTGTCAATATGACCTCTAATGAATAGGTATCTCCCATCCAGATCTGCGAGTCTATCTTCTACTTTGAATCGAACTTCTTTTGAGAGCCCAATTGCAACCCCCTTAGCTTTTCTAGTATTTGAATCTGCATAGAACCAAGTGGGGTATGTTTTGGAATATAATTTTATATTTGCACCGTGAAAGAGATGTGTCTCCTGGAGAAATACTATATCTGCGTGGTATTGTTTCAGTTCTTTTAATATCTTGTGTCTCTTGGCAGGAATATTCAGTCCACGGACATTGTACGTTAGAAACTTAATTTACAGTCATTTTCTTTCGTTTTTGTAGTAAGATAAGAGGTATGTCTGAAACCCTCCCCGCACCCCTCCCACCCTCTCCGACCCCCTCCCCTCCCTCCCCACTCTGCCCCCCTCCCGCCTCCCGGTCACTACTGACCTCTAGACCATGGGTTGAAACAAACCTCATCTCAATCCCAGGTCTTCTTGCCTCGAGGTGTGGCTCTGCACCCACCCCGCGCTCCGCGCCCCTCCCACGGGCTAATCCCAGGAGGGGAGTGGAGTGCGCATGGCGAGCTTAGCTCTCCTCCCTTAAATGCACAAGGTCGCCTCCCCTCACCCGCTCCCGCTAGCCCCACACAAAAAAAAAAAAAAAGCACCAAGTGGACGACACTTTATCCCAGGCCTTCTCTTTGTGACCACTCTGGGATCTCAATCTCTTGTAGATCTAATTTACCGCAAAATTCTGGGAGCTCTTCGGGGAATCTCAGTTTTGCGGATCTACCTTCTCTATAGCCTATTAGGCAGGCCGGAAAACCCCAAGTGTATTTCACATTTTCTGCTCTTAATTGATTTAATAAAGGTCTGAGGATTCGCCTCCTGGCCAACGTCTCCGGGGCTAAGTCCAAGTATATTTGTAGTTCTATACCGTTGATTTTCACTGGAGGTTTCCCCCTTAGATTACTCCACATCGCAGCCTTATCCTCGTAGTTCTGAAATTTTATCAGAATGTCTCTAGGACTTTCTGTTGGTATATGTTGGGGTTTCCTTACTCTGTGTATCCTGTCTATTTTCAGCTCCATTTCAGGTCCCTTATTCCAGATCGGACTGAGTATATCCTTTATTGTTTTCTTAAGGTCTTCGCCATTTTCTTCCGCTAAAGCACGTATTCTTAAGTTCCGCCTTCTGTTTTGATTCTCATATTCCTCTAGTTTATGATTCAATCTCCTCTAGTTCAATTTTGTCTCCTTAAGTTGTTCTTGCATCCTTGAAATCTCCTGGATATAGTTGTCTGTTTTATTCTCAATTTCCTCTATGCGGTTTAAGAGATGGCCTACATCTGAACGAAGTGCTGAGATGTCCTTTTTGATAGAGTTTTCCATTCGGGATAACATCTCTGAGATTTCGTTTTTCGTTGGCATCTGGGGGTTCCTAATTTGTTGCTCCAAGGTACTTCTATTTCTATTTCAGTCTCCAAGGTTACCTCTCCTACTGAAGCTTCAGCAGGTTCTTCCTTTTTTTTGTTTGTCTCTTTCTTTTTGGCTTGTTTACTCATTTGTTGTTTTTCTGTACCTGGGCCTGGGCTTTTAGGGCTTAGACCTTTTACCATGTAGTGTTTAATTGTGCTCGTGTTTGCGTTATCTTTAGGGGTTTTGGGTTCGCCTCCTTTATTAGTTTTGCCTTTCATACTATATTCCCCCCCTTTTTTTTTTTCTTTCCTCCAAGCTATCCCCTTTACTGGGTGTCTAGGATTTTAGGCTAGTAAGAAGCGGCTCGTTAGCACAAATAGGCCCCGATCTATTTCCCTTATTGCTACTTCTGTCCTTATAGGATTGTACAGACAATGTTATACCTCTCTACCAAGGGTACCAGAGTATTAATTATTGTTATTTAGTTATTGAATTATATGAAGTTATATTGAATATGAAGAATCATCTATTCATCTAATCAATTTACTTCCTCCTCCTCTTTCCTCTTGGTCAAAAAAAACATATGGAAAAAAAAAAGAAGAAAAAGTAATGCTAAACAATAAAAAAAAAAAAAAAAAAAAAAGGGGGGGGGGGGGGGGGCGGGGACGGGTTCTCCTCCCTGGATTTTCCCTTCCTCTCAGGCCTTTGTGTTTATTAAGTCCTAGGGCTTTTGTCTTTTTCTTTTTTCCTTCCCTTTCTCTTTCCCCCTTCCCCCCTTACCAGAAGTCCGCTTCTATATGCTGGTGTCTCCCCTCTAGATTTAATACCGGATATGCGAGTTGATAACGTTATTAATATATCGATCTTA
Organism: Lithobates sylvaticus; assembly: GCA_028564925.1. Classification (NCBI taxonomy): domain Eukaryota; kingdom Metazoa; phylum Chordata; class Amphibia; order Anura; family Ranidae; genus Lithobates; species Lithobates sylvaticus. Next base: position 504,771,693 of record CM053026.1, read on the forward strand.
TGAATCGAGCTATATTAAATAAAATATTGCGTATCTTGTACCCCGTTTACCCCTTTGATTAGGGCGGGAGCAACCTGTTTTATACCAAAAAAAGGAGGAAGGAGGAATATCAAAAAGGGGAGGAGAGGGAGACAGCACTTCAACTCTTGGGAAGTCTGTTTTTTTTTTTTTTTTGTTTATAACATCTTACGCAGATTTCATAAGCTTATGCGTACCGTTAGCAGAAAGTTTTAGTGTTTTTAGGAAAGTTCCGTATTTCTAGCCATATAACCACCGTATAACCACCTTTTTCTATAGCTGTATAGATGTATAGATGTAAGTGAAAATAGATCCATATAATTTTGTGGGATAGAAAAAAATGTCTAACGGTGTTGAATAAGCCTTTTTTTTTTTTTCTCTTATTTTAACGAAAAAATTTTCCCCAGCTTATCGATTATGGCCTTGGATTTATGTCCTGGTTGATGCTCTCCCCTTTTTTTTTTCTCCTTTTTTTCTTGATTTTCCGTTTTCCATTGAGCCGCTATCTCTGCTGCTGTGGTCAGTTTTTACATCAAAACAAGTTCATTTGCTAATATATTGCCTGGCTCAGAGCTTTCTCTCAATTTTCCAATAATGATTTGCATGTGCATCCCTCCTCTAGGACATGGTTGATTTAGGCAAAACATAAAAAGAAACACTCACCCCCTCCTGAAGGATCTCCATCCAAATGCTTCGGCTATTTAAGTATTTATTTCCCCTTTAGGGGGACTTACCCTGGTTGAAGGTGATCCGAACAGGGATTCTAGGGGGGAGTCTTTTACCTCAGATGTATGTGTGGCCGTTTAGATTACGATACTGCATATTCTGCGGGACTTCCAGGCTGCAGGGAGATGGGAACCAGAGGAGAAAGAGGGGGGCGAAGGGTATTAAGAAGCTGCTGTACGGCGGTGTCCTCGGTTCTCTGCACGCTTCAGTGCCCTCGCTGAGCCGTCAATTCCGGGGACGCCGACCGTACAATGCGGCGCCTGCCTCGCGCTGGGGAATCATCTCCCGAGAGTCACGCCGCCTCTCACTCAGCGTGCTCTCGCTCTGCTCCGCTCTAGCCACCGGCTGTCAATCAGGGCAGGCCACTCCCTCCACGAGGCCAGTCACGTCCTCACGTCCTATCCATCTCCCTCCTGCCCCGTTGGGTTTCTGACTGCCTAACCTTCCTGGTCCAATACACAGGGGGCATCTGGGTTGCACTTGTCCCAGAACAGCACTAACACGCTATTTTTCCCTGTGAGGATGGGATTGACAATACCGGCCTATGCTAAAAATCCGACGTACACCTGCAGAGGATGTGACTCCTTTTTTTGGGCCTTCAACTATTCCAGCCCCCTCCTCTTTTTGGTTTCTCCATTTTTCTTGCATCATTTGAAGCCTCTTTTATTTTCATAGATGCCTCATCTCATATGTCGCGGGCCTCTATGCTGTTCACAACCCGTGAGTTGTTTTTGTTTCTGTTTTCCTTGTCCCAAATGGGTATACAGTTACCCTTGTTGCACATGCTCTTTGGCCCCCCCTTTCTTCTTATGCCGTGCTACACTGTGTCCCCTGAAACTCTGAATGAAACCCTGTTTTTTTGTAAGGAGCACGTGGAGATGCAGAGGAGAAGAACAAAGCTGCCGAACTTTAGGTCACGGCGGCTAGGAGCCGTGAGTTATCTTTCTGTTTTTTGGTTTAGGGAGAAAGCTACATACCAAAGTTTTTGGGGGGGTTGTTGGTATAAAAGCAAGGGTGGGTTTGATTACAGTCACATCTCGACATAGGGGAAGCATGTACAACTTCTTTTGTCCTAATATTTATACTTTGTGTTCTTTTAATGAATAAGCGGATAAGAAAATGGTGTCAAAAGCTATTGTGCACCTCAAGTACAGTTTTGTTGCATGCTGTTGAATGCCTGCCTTGGGGGAATGGGACCTCGGGTCAGAGGACACCGGGGCACCATTGCTCCAGGGAGGTAAGATATATGACTATCTCATCATAGATGGCGGATGATATTAAGATTGTTTCTTGGAATGTTAGAGGCCTGAACCACAAATTAAAAAGAGCCTCAACTTTCCAATACCTTAAGCAGGCCCGACCACATATCATCTTCCTGCAAGAAACACACTTGGATGGCAGCAGGGTCCTTTCCTTACGTAAACCGTGGATCCAAAAGGCCCTGCATTCGACATACTCTACTTTTGCCAGAGGTGTCTCAATTCTGATAAGTAGGTCTGTCTCCTGCTCGATAAATCAAGTGTTTTCTGACCCGGGAGGCAGATATGTGGCGGTAGTAATGGATATATGTCATAAAAGTATTGTAATGGTAAATGTGTGTGTGCCTCCCCCATTTCAGGTAGAACTGTTGGTTGGTCTGCTGAGTAAACTTTCACCTTATGCTCATCTGCCACTGGTGGTGTTGGGGGATTTCAATGCCGTCTTGGATGTGGCCTTGGACTCCTCCAACCTGACTAGAAGGGGATCCTCAGACTTGAGTGGCTGGGGATCGGTAGCGAATTTAACAGAACTCTGGAGATGGAAACATCCAACGGATAGGTGTTATTCTCATGTCTCGACAGCACATAAGTCAGCAGCTAGAATTGACTTGGCTTTCGGGAATGACCTACTGTTGCCATACGTTAGGGAGGTCTCTTACCCTCCCGGAGGCATAACAGACCACAACCCCCTTGCGGTCACCCTGTCTTTTCGGGCGGGGTCTCGGAAGGGTGGTTGGAGGCTCCAACCAGGTTGGATACAAAATGAACAAATCTCGGCTCAGGTGACTGACGCCATGCAATCATATTGGTTATCTAACGACGATACAGCAGACCCCACGACTGTTTGGGATGCTTTCAAGGCAGTGACCCGGGGGGGGGGGGGGGGGTATATCTCAGCCATTAAAATAGTGAACACAAATGACAAGGAGGAAACTGAGCTGCTGCAACAGGAGGAAAGAGTGAGGGCGGGGGCCTACGCTGACACCCCTACAGGGGATTCATATACGGCCTTGCTGGAAGCAAGACATACATTATCTATCCATTTTACAGGACAGGCCCGTGCAGAACTGGTTAGGAACGCACAGACGACCTTTGCTGAAGGGGACAAGAACGGTAAACTATTGCCCATGTTGGTGGCTGATTACCATTCTCTCACCTGCATCCCGGTAATAAAAGACACAGGAGGGAATTTGGTAGATGAGCCGGTGGTGCATTATGCACACTTTTGTTCAATTTTACTCCAACTTATACTCTCCTATCCCTCCTTATGACATGTCGACTCTAGAATCTCTCTTAAATCACATACCCATACCAAGATTATCTGACACAATTATGCACACTCTAGACGCCAAAATCACAAAAAAAGAAATCGAGAAGGCCATTTTTACTTTCCCTCCTAACAAAGCTCCGGGGCCTGACGGTCTCCCGGCGGACTTTTATAAGGCCAATGTAGAGATAGTGGCACCTAGGCTAAACATGCTTCTGGAATACTGTCATGAGCATGATACTTTGCCTGATTCCATTCTGGACGCATATATGGTCCTGTTGTTGAAACTGTACTCCCATCCATTATTAATATTGAGCAGACGGGCTTTATGCTGGGAAAATCTACAGACACGAACCTACGAAGACTTTTCACGCACCTGCAAATCCCACCAAAACCAGACAGTAGTAGAATTGTAGTGTCAATAGACTTTGAGAAGGCTTTCGACTCAGTCGACTGGTTGTACATGTTCAAGGTCTTGGAGGTGATGGGATTTGGACCACAATACAGGAAGTGGGTGTCCCTGCTCTACAGACGACGAGAGCAGCAGTCCGGCTAGGAACCTCTACCTCAGATTTTTTTGAGGTGGGTAGGGGGACTAGACAGGGATGCCCACTGTCCCCTTTTCTGTTTTCTCTCGCCCTGGAACCTCTGGCAGTTGCACTCAGGTCTGATAAAGACAATAAATCCATCCGGGTGGGCACGATTGATGAAACCTTGGCACTATATGCGGATGATATGCTGCTGTTCCTGGATGACCCGGGGGAGTCCCTGAAAAAAGCATTAGAGACGATTGACCGCTTTGCCACTTTCTCGGGTCAGAAAGTGAACTGGAGCAAATCTTCCATCCTGCCGATAGACCCCGGAGCTAAGGACAAAGCTGATCCCAATCTACCGCTCCAGTGGGTCTCTTCTTTAAAATACCTAGGAGTCAAGGTGACAGCAAATGTGCGGGATTACATACCTCTTAACATACTCCCTTTAATTACGCGACTGAAACAGAAGATACAAACCTGGTCCAAACTCCCATTATCCCTCGTAGGCAGAATAAGTCTCCTAAAGATAAAATTACTTCCCGTGGTCCTGTACTTCCTACGACATGCACCTGTCTGGATTCCGAAGGCTACCTTTCGGAAGTTTGACAGTGTAGTCTCAACCTTTTTGTGGAAATGGCGGTAAAAACCGCATGCCCCAATTACAGGGGGGTGTCATCCTCAACCCCCATTTGGATTAACCCAACACTACCCCAATTCTATAATCTACCAGATCCTATGATCTGGGCGATTAAAGGAATTAAGACGTTAAATGACATAACATCTTTTGGAGAAATACAATCCTTTTCACAACTTAAATCTAGACATGACCTCCCCAACCATTATCTGTTTAGATTTCTACAGGTCCGACATGCTTTCCAAGTACAATTTCATGAATTGAAAGTAGAATCTATACCAGGGGTGCCCAACCTTTTGAAGAGCGAGGGCCACTTAAGCGACTTGGTACCCGGTCACGGGCCACTTAAGCAACTTGGTAACCGGTCCCGGGCCACAATGAATGGAGCGGGCGGATGACAGGTCCATGTCCACTCTGCATATGCAGAGCAGACACAGGTACAGTACACCTGTGGCATTCCTGTGGGTTAGCTGCACTTTACCATAGACTTATATTATATCTTGCAGATGTATTGCACTTTCTGAAAGCACACCAAACCCGCAGGTAATAACAGAAGTCTGTGGCTCAGTGCAGGTAACCCGCAGGTGCACCTGGGGATCAGTTTGAAAGCTGCCCGGTAACCACTGCAGAACAGATATGCCCAAATGTACACTGTGATTTTAGTAATAAACTTACCTTTAATGACAGTCTTCCATTCAGGTATCGCAGGCTGTTACTGTCCCAGGCCGAGCACATTTGGTATCACTCCATCTGTGACAGGAGCCGGCTCTATACAGGCAGCATTGGCTTATGCGGCTCTTCTCCGCAGCAGATTGCTTCCTCTACCGCCGGCTTCATTCACAACACTGATGCTCTGGAATGGCAACCTGTGATCTGTGCTTGCCATACCAGAATAGGTGGTCGCGGGCCACATTAGAGGGCTCCGCGGGCCACATGTGGCCCCCGGGCCACTGGTTGGGCACCCCTGATCTATACCCTCGTCCCTGGAAACGATGCTGACAAGAGAAGAGCTAGCAAAGCCTCTCTCTGAAACATACAAGGAATTCTTTAAAGTGACTCCCAAAACTATCACTAGGTGCAGGGAAAAATGGGAGAGAGAAGTCCCAGAGGTACAGGGCGAGGATTGGGATGACTTATGGACTCAACCTTTCAATAACCTGGTGTCGGCCAGGGATAGGTTGATTCAATTCAAAATTTTACATAGGAGTTATTACACACTGTCTAGACTGGGAAAGCTTTTTCCCTCAGTCTCGATGGAGTGTTGGAGATGTTCCCATTCACCTGCCGACGCGGACCACATTTACTGGCATTGCCCTCACGTCCAGAGATTCTGGACGGATGTCATTGCATGTATTACAGAACTTATATCAGTCCTGATTCCAATGAATGTTAGAGTTTGTCTCCTGGGGTTGGTTGATGATGTGGTGCCCTCAAGGGCCATGCGCACAATGCTGAGTATACTGTTCTTTTATGGCAAGAAGGTTATCCTATTAGCCTGGAAAAAAAACGGTGGCTCCAAGTATTTCCGCCTGGAAAGGCCTAGAAAACTCAATGTTACCCTATTATAAAGCCACATATGAAAGTAGAGGTTGTATAAAGAAATTTGACAAAGTATGGCACTCATGGCTTAACTCCAACAGTACTGTAGGGTGAGAAGTGCTTGCGCGGAGCAGGTGCTGGAAGTTTGCCCTGCTCCCCAAGGATATTATGCTAGTCAACTTAGGTGATACAATGGAAATAATATAGAACGACACTATGACCTCGCACTACAAGAGCACACATGACTGTATGAACTAGTATGTGAATCTATATACTGGTCGAGATGTGACTGGGGGGGTGGGGTTGGGGGAGGGGAAATTCAGTTAGTTGGTCTATGTTAGACAGTTGGCTTCGGCATTTTCTGGATGCTGTCGTGTGGACGCATCCACTGTTGTATGTTATACATATAAAAATGTTTCAATAAACAGATTTAAAAAAAAAAAAGATACAGCAGCAATGACAGCTATCAAAAGTGGCCGTCCTGGCTTACCCCCCAAAGTGCCCGCAAAGTCAGGCAAAAATATGTAGAGTACTTTGTGGGTAGAGGGGCAATTGCTTTACAACAAAATGTTGCGGATGTTAAATAATTAAAAAAAAAAAAACTCATATTTCATTTAAATTACTGTCTGTGTTTCTTATCTGTCTCCTAGGTTCTCAAGTGGCCTTTTAATTTTGGCCATTTTCTTCAATAGTGCAAACATAACCTTTTTGATACATGAGGTGACAATCTCTTCTTCAGCTAACTATTATGTTGTGCTGTGGGTCTGCTAGACAAACACACACATATTGTTAATGTATGTAATGCATTAATGATAAAAATATTTATCCTTTTCAACTTCTTGAATTAATTGCTTGGAGGCACATTTTACAGCACATTGTCACTGTAACTACACCAACTTAACAAATACACGGGTATTGAATATTGAAATAAGAAGCCACACATTGTTGAGTAAAAACATTTTCTCCAGGCACATTCACATGTGTGTTATAAACAGTTTTGAACAAACCAACATCTTGGTGTATAACACGTATGTTTGACATACATTTGCCATTTTTGGGGCTAAACAGGCATGCATCCAGCATCTTGGTATGGCCAAGTAAACCTGTGGCAGTGGGGATGATGAAATCCATCTGTCGGGTTCGGGTACAACGGTCACGGTCGGTATCTCTACAATACAAAAAGCAGAGGATGGTCTCAGAAAGGCACATGCAGGAAAATGTTAGGCAAGAGACAATGATGATTTATGTAACAGCAGCAGTAATTTGCCACTATGACGGTCATGTTAGGCAACAGAGACAATGTGGGACATTAAGTTATGTATCACACACAAACACAGGCCGATCGCCATGCTGGACAGTGGACATTATGTTAGGCAAGAGAGAGAGACAATGTGGGACAAACTAAGTGTAACACAGGCCGGGCGCCATGTTAGGCAAGAGAGAGAGAGACAATGTGGGACAAAACTAAGTACAGGCCGGCCGCCATGTTAAGCAAAAGAGAGAGAGACAATGTGGGACAAAACTAACTTAAGTATAACACAGGCCGTCCGCCATGTTAGGCAAGAGAGAGAGAGACAATGTGGGACAAAACTCACTTAAGTATAACACAGGCCGTCCGCCATGTTAGGCAAGAGAGAGAGAGACAATGTGGGACAAAACTCACTTAAGTATAACACAGGCCGTCCGCCATGTTAGGCAATAGAGAGAGAGACAATGTGGGACAAAACTCACTTAAGTATAACACAGGCCGGCCGCCATGTTAGGCAAGTGATGTAAGGGAAACAGCACTCACCACCGCGTGGAGAGGCCGCAACCTTATTCGGTTCCCGAGCTCCGCCCAAGCTGACATCACTTCCGGTATCGGTTTCTGGTACCGGTGGATTTTCATGAGTACCGATACCCCTGAAAAAGCCAAGTATCGTACCGATACCGGTATCAGTATTGGTGCATCCCCAGTTTTATTTTTAGCCTTTTAAACTTATTGCCCATGGCAATATACTTTGCAGTGAGTTTGCATAGTGTTTTTGAAAAATTCCCATTTCTGTTCTGTGTTCATTGATGCCAATATCCCCTCCCAGTCTAAGTCTTGGAGAGCAGCCCTCATCCATGGAAAATTTGCTCTCTTAAAGTTAACTGTTTTTATCTTTCCTGTATGTGTTTGTTGCTTACAGCTAACATTAAATGAAATCATGTTATGGTCACTGCTACCCAGATGTTCTTTTTTATGAATATTGGTAATAAGCTCTGCATGGTTTGAGATTACCAGGTCTAGCAGAGCATCGTTCCTAGTCGGGGCCTCAATAAACCGGACCATAAAATTGTATTGTAATAGGTTTATAAATTTTTGCCCTTTAACTGTCATAGCATTACTCCAGTCAATTTTCGGGTAGTTAAAATCCCCCATTGTTATCACTGTCCCAGCCCTTGCAGCCCTTTCCATCTATGCAAGGAGCTGAGTCTCCACCTCATTGTTAACACTGGGAGGTCTATACTTTATAATTGCTTTTATTCAAGGAAGGGCAGATATACTAAGAAGCAATACTTGGTCCTCTAGCAGACTGCCTTATTGTATATTTTTGTCCATGAGACCAGAATAAACAGATGGAAGGTAATTTCCCTTCATACTTGTGTTCAGCGTTGCCAACCCCCTGAAATTAAATTTACTGGCAGGATGCCAAAATTTACAAAACGACAAAAAATCCTGAATTTTACTGGCAGCGCCGCATTTTTTACTGGCACTGAAAAAAGTACCCAAAATTACCGTTTTCACTGTTAAACAGTGCAAATATCAATATTTAAACTATAAACATATAGCTAGTGCTATTAGCAATGTGTTTAAGTTAAACAAAAGTAAAAAAACAACTTTCTCCATTTACATGAAGGTAAGGTTACTGTAACCCAGCCAGCACAGAGTTCCCCCTTATATCAGAGTCTGCAGGATTCCCCTTTACAGTGAAACTGAACTCTTATGTAAAGGGGAATGCTGCAGATCATGATCTAAGGGGGAACTCTGATGTAAGGGCAGGTCTCTAGTTACCAGAGACCACCTTCCGCAGCGTGAATACACCAAGATAAGGGGATATTACTAATATAAGGGGGAACCTTTGTATTAATGCCCCCTTACATTATTGTATTCACTCCTCCGTTACATCAGCAACCCCCCTCAGACTGGCCTGACGGCACTGTCACTGACCTCCGCTCAGGTGCACCATGTAACGCTCAGTGAGATGGCTCCAGCTTGGTGGCTCTGGTTTTATACTATAGTCTCCTCTCCACAGTCCACATGTCTGATTTCTCTTGTGACCCCCATCCCGGAGGTGTTTCCACTCTTGACTCCTCTCCAAACCCCCCCTCAGAGACTGCAGACATGATACAAGAGATGGTCAGATGCTGCAGAGAAGATACAGGAGGTGGAGGACAGAGGCTTGCGGACATGGTACAGGAGGTGGAGGACCGAGGCTACAGACATGGTACAGGAGCTGGGGGACAGAGGTTGCGGACATGATACAGGAGGTGTAGGACAGAGGCTGCGGACATGGTACAGGAGGTGGGGGACAGAAGCTGTGGACATGGTACAGGAGGTGGGGGAAAAAAAGGCTGCGTACATTGTACAGGAGGTGGGGGACAAAGGCTGCGGACATGGTACAGGAGGTGGGGGGCAAAGGCTGCGGACATGGTACAGGAGGTGGGGACAAAGGCTGCAAACATGGTACAGGAGGTGGGGGAAAAAAGCCTGCAGACATAGTACAGGAGGTGGGGGACAAAGGCTGTGGACATGGTACAAGAGGTGGGGGAAAAAAGCCTGCGGACATGGTACAGGAGGTGGGGGACAAAGGCTGCAGACATGTTACAGGAGGTGGAGACAAAGGCTGCAAACATGGTAAAGGAGGTGGGGGAAAAAAGCCTGCGGAATAGGTACAGGTACAGGAGGTGGGGGACAGAGGCTGCGGGCATGGTAAGTTCCTCCTCTGTCCCCCTTCAGTATACTTCTGTGCCCCTCCAGTTCACAGGCTGTGACAGTGTCCTCCTCCTCCTGTGTCCCTTTCACCTCTCCATAGGGCAAGGCACATCAGTGTCCTCCTCTGCCCCTTCACATCTTCACCCCCAGTCCTCCTCGAGTCCTCTGCCATCTTTGTAAGTTTGTATCATCCTCCCCTCTCCTCAGCTCAGCGCCATTACATTACTGCGCATGCACAGCCCGGCCGAACGCGTACGAGCTTTCACAAGCTCGGAGGGCTTCGGAACGGCGCATGCACAGTTGCATGGTTGGTCCGCGGCCATCATTTTTACGGGCACCGCTGCCTGTAACAGGCTTTAACGGGCAGCCCGAAAATGGGCTTAAATTTACGGGCTGCACGTAAATTAATGGGCGGTTGGCCACACTGCTTGTATTGCTCCTGCAAATTCTAAATTTAAAGTAAAAGTATGAACAACATATTTAAGGTAAAAGAATATACTGTATAGGAATTGTAATTACAAACATGTTGCAGACCAAGCCATTTCTGCAAAAAAAATTTTTTTTTTCAACGTAAATAAACAAATCTAAAAGATAGTTCCAATTAAGAAAACACAAACATTTCCAACCGTAATATATTATATTTTAAATTTATGGATTTAAAAATGAAATAAGATACCAACTGTATTGTTCAAAATGTTTATTTATAAATAAATAAAATAGACATAAATACAACCAACATAATGTATATAACCATTCAGGTTTTATAGTAAAAAAAAAGTAAATTAATTGGAATGTAGTATTCCTCCAGCCAATTTATTGTATTTAAAATGTATGTGGATTTCAGCTGCCTATAAATTTAGTAATGGTACCTTGGGTTCCCTAATAATAAACTGATCTATATGTTCATACCAAACTTGAAACAATTATTTTAGATAAAAGTCATTTTTCCAACTGTCTCATTGTATGTTCAAAATAAATACATAAATATAATAATTATTAAGATACAAGATAAATAACAGCAGTATTAACATTTATAAAAATGCAAGTGAGGATGTGTTCCTGAGAGGGTAGGGAATTTCATTTAAACAGCTTCTGTCTCATTTTGCTTTCTGTCAGAAGAAAAAAAAAATGAAAAATGTGTTATATAAAATCACAAGAAAAGTATGTTTACAGTTTTTAGTTAAAATCTTTTTATTACTAGGATAATAACAACATGCCTTACAATACCATTGTTTTATAATGTTAGTTGATCAATAAACAATTAAATTTAGTGCTTTTATTTAAAACAGAGTGGAAATCCCCCCCCCCCCCAAAAAAAAACTTGACTAATCAAAAATCCAGTGCACAAAGCAAAGGGATTGTGTGTTTTTTTATTTTTTATTTTAATTGCTTGCTTTTTTGTCAATTAGCAAGCAATTTTGGCAAATAAAAGTTTTATCAAGTTTTTGTTGCTATCTGAGCTTTCTTGTAACTGACATTTTTTGTGTGACGTTTTATTTGCATATTGCAGGGACAGGAAATGAAGGAACATCTCCTCATTGGCGTCCCAGACAGAAATAAAAATATGAGAAATTTTAACTCTTGCTACTCTATAAAAAACTAAAATAATTTTTTTTTTTTACAGTAGCTGGGGTTAAGCTTTAAATCAAAAAGGGCAACATGTTATCATTGTTGTTGCGGTTATATCTCTCTGTTGTAGAATTATTACCTTTCTAATATTAACTTGATAATGCGCTCTACCCAAGAAGCAGAAGGATCCACGCAGACCATATTTCCATCTTTTAAAGTAATTCTGAAAAATAAAATAAAGTTTTCAAATATGATTAACTGTGATGGATGACAGTAACAGATCATTCATTTGTTTACAGAGTGCATGTACTTGGGCTCCTTGTTGTCCAGGGCCAAAAGACTATGAGACAAATAAAAGCAAAGCATTGTGGCACAGTGCTACTCTATGGGTTGCACTATCTGCTGGTGCAAATACTACATTCCTCAGTATGTTTTGTGCTTTCCCAAACTGGCTTTTCATGAGCACGAGAAGGCTGAGTTTCGAAGGGTGGTGGGAAAGAGCCACCAAAACTATACAATATGAGGACTTACTTAAAATATCTATTTGATTTGTATCCAATCTGGCAGAATCTTGCACTACATAGATGTTGGTAGATCTAACGGAGTTTGTACAGTCATACTGTAACATATATGGTGAGACTTTAATAGACCAATGCTAAAGGATGGGATTTTTAGTGGACTAATTTATGTTGAAACCACCAACATGTGGCAACATATATAACTATATTACATCTAATATATGTAACATATATATAATAATACTTACATTACTTCAACATTTTTGCAGTGGGGACCACTAGGAATCACCTCTATATTTGCCATTATTTTGGTAGATATTTGTTTTGATTCAAGCTTCACACACTGGCATCTTAATTCTGTTGCTGATCTCAGTAAAGACATAGCTGCAAATTAAAGAAGAGAAAGATTTATATGGTTATGACTTTATTTCTAAATTAGCCAATTACAGAGACATTTTCCTCTTTTCTGTTTGAACTTTTTTTTTACTTTAATGACATAGAAATGGAAAATTGTGAACTTCAGGGTGATGTCAGTTCAAAAACATGATAATTGTTTGTTGCTAACATTTGCACTGTTGGCCATGGGTTCTGGTATCTTTGTCTTCTTTAAAGGAAAACTCCAGGAATTATTTTGGAAAGGACAATGGGTGATTACATGTAATGTGGTAATTACACTTACCCCCATGCTGTCCTTTCATTACTTATACCTCCCGTTGTCCTTTCCAGAGGTATTTCCTGGAACTCTCCATTAAATAAAAATTAGAAAATAAAACTACCATATGCATTAAATATCAGGGCTGCTGTACAGTGTCAAAACAGACAATGCCCTAGAAACATGTTATATTGTAATGCTTTGTAATGCAAAATCATATCACATTACTTCTGAGTTCAAGTGGTTTTCAAATATTCATTAACTGAGAGCGTAAAAAGGAGTTGTAGTTTATAAAAAAAATATAATATTAGCAATAAACAGACTGTTCATACATGGCTGGGTTCTGTATGAAAGCAGTGGTGTCTCTTCAGCGGTCCAAAATGTCACCATATCTTGTCACCACTACAGCATTGCATTCAGTAGGAAGCATCCACATAGAGTTACAGCTTAAAAAAAAATGGCTTTATACATAGTTGGCAACATTCCTAGAAAAAACAACTGGTAGATGACTTTCCTACTATAGTAAGAATTAGTAAAAATGTCTGTGCACCCTACGGGTTGTCTGCTGTGACACCTTGTGTGTTGCCTTCTGCCTGATGGGACATTACATGATACATATAGCTAATTTAAATAATGGAATGTTCTCTCCTGCCAAATGGCTCACTTTTATGGACAAATAACATTGCTACTAAAATATTTTACTACTCAATAATTTTGCCATACTGCAAAAAGGGTTACGTTAAGCACAATTTAGTTCAGTTCAAAAGTTTTAATAAGTTATCGTTACCTTCTGCTGCAGTGGTGAAAAGCAGGAAGAGGGTAAGGGTGGCACAAGCTGCTTTGAAGAACATCATGGTTTCTTTGTGGATTTGCTTGGCAGGCTTCCTAGTTTGCGTTAGCTGTGCTGTCTTCAAGACCTTCTATTTTGTAGCTCAGAAGCGAATAGAATTTATAGTATGGTGCCTGGTCATTCTGATGTCATTATTGTTTGATTACGACATTGTAAATTCCAGATTCAGTAATTTTCTGTTTGTCACAGTTCCTGAGTCACGTTACAAGTAACTCACTTTCAGCATACTGTTGTTAGCCCGGTCACTGTGCTTGGTGCACTTGTATAAACAATCATAATAATTTTGTTTTGGCTGCATATGCAGTAACATTGGCAAAACGCCCTACATGTGCTCCCTGGTATTTGCAGATGGAAATATAATTTTATCCAAATGCTTCTTGTGGATGTCAGACATTTGCAGAGATAGAACTTTAAAGAAGGTCAGACTGTTTTCACTTATTCTCGTAGAAGCAGATGCTTGAAAATGTGAGGTTTTATAACCTGCATTTCAGAGGGCCTGCTTCAAATAAAATCATGTAAAACACTATGTGAAAAAATGGTGATATTATAGCTGTCCATAGAACATTGGGATCAAATCTGGGATACTACTAAGTTATGCTCTCACAATGTGCCTGCTATTGAAACTTACTATAAAGCACTACTTTGATGGTACATGATGCTCACCAGATTAGCACGTATTATCCCTGATGCTTCCTCGTTCTGCTTTCCTTGTTGTTCAGACATGGGTTTGTTTATCCATATTTGGTGGACTTTTCTGGTGGCCCATATTCGATGGCGGCAATTGTACTTCATCCAGAATACTTGTCAGGACCAGGTTCTAAACCCACAACCTCTGCTGTGTCTGGCAGTAGATCTTCTTGCTGTGCCATCCGAGATGCTATAAAACACCTTGCCTGATTACTTGGACAAACTTACTTTCTGTCTTGGTTTTGGTGAACCTTGAACTGCTTTCTCCTTCCATGAACTTTCCATTTAAGCCATGCCTTTGCACTTCATGTTTGCCAGATTATTGTGCTCTTCTCCAGTCAATATCTTGCACCTTTTACTCCTGCTGCTGTCTGCATCTTCACTACCACTCGTTACCGACCTTGGCTTGTTTCTCGACTACGCTTTTGCTTGTTCAAAACGTGCAACAATTTGTTACTCACCTTGGCTTTTTCCTGGACTATCCTTCTGCTTTATCCCAACCTGCAACCACTTTTTACCTTTAGCATGTTACTGATTACACTTCTGCTTTATCCCTACCTCCCAAACTGATATATCTGCTACTGGCCCCCAGCTTGCTCATCTCCCGGTGGGGTGATCCTGAGGACCATGACCTAGTACTAACAAGCAGCAAAACCCATCTCCATTATCATGAGCTCTGGTGAATACCAATTGGTGCTTAGACTTTGCCTGCATCATCCTCCACGGTGACCTGCTTGTGTACTTATCTTGCTAGTTGGTGGAAGCTTCTCTGCTCCCTATGTGAATGGGTATCGGGTACATTGTACCCCTACTCATTCACCCAAAAAATTATCAAAAAAGTAAAAATGACAGGAGACCGTTTGGGACAAGTCCTTTATTTAAAAAAAATCCATCCATCTTCAATCACAGCACAGACGCTATAAGAGCTGTCAGCGCAAAAAGGCTGCAGTTAGCGCTCTCTCGTTCCCCCCGTTTCCTGCGGCCTGCCAGGTTGCGTGCTCAGATAAGGGTCTGGTATGGATTTTGGGGGGACCCCACGCCATTTAACCACTTCAGCCCCGGACCATTTGGCAGCCAAAGGACCAGAGGTCTTTTTTCAATTTCGCACTGCACTGCTTTAACTGGTAATTGCGCAGTCATGCAATGTTGTACCCAAACGGAATTGGCGTCCTTTTCTTCCCACAAATAGAGCTTTATTTTGATGGTATTTGATTGCCTCTGTGATTTTTATTTTTTGCGATATAAAAAAAAAAAGAGCGAAAATTTTGAAAAAAAATGATATTTTCTACTTTTTGTTATAAGAAAAATCCAATAAACTCAATTTTAATCAAACATTTGGGCCAAAATGTATTTAGCCACATGTCTTTAGTAAAAAAAATGCCAATAAGCGTATATTTATTGGTTTGCGCAAAAATTATAGCGTCTACAAACTAGAGTACATTTTCTGGAATTTACACCGCTTTTAATTTATGACTGCCTATCTCATTTCTTGAGGTGCTAAAATGGCAGGGAAGTACAAAACCCCCCCAAATGACCCCATTTTGGAAAGTAGACACCCCAAGCTATTTGCTGAGAGGCATGTTGAGCCCATTGAATATTTTTTTTTTTAGTCCCAAGTGATTGAATAAAGACAAAAAAAAAAAAATGTTTTCAAAAAGTTGTCACTAAATGATATATTGCTCACACATGCCAAGGTTATATGTGGAATTGCACCCCAAAATACATTTAGCTGCTTCTCCTGAGTATGGGGATACCACATGTGTGGGACTTTTTGGGAGCCTAGCCGCGTACGGGGCCCCGAAACCCAAGCACCGCCTTCAGGATTTCTAAGGGTGCAAATTTTTGATTTCACTCCTCACTACCTATCACAGTTTCGAAGGCCATAAAATGCCAAAATAGCACAAAACCCCCCAAATGACCCCATTTTGGAAAGTAGACACCCCAAGCTATTTGTTGAGAGGCATGGTGAGTATTTTACAGCTCTCATTTGTTTTTGAAAATGAAGAAAGTAAAGAAAAAAAAATATTTTTTTTCTTTTTTCAATTTTCAAAACTTTGTGACAAAAAGCGAGATCTGCAAAATGCTCACAATACCTCTCAGCAAATAGCTTGGGGTGTCTACTTTCCAAAATGGGGTCATTTTGGGGGGTTTTATGCCATCTGGGCATTCCATGGCCTCCGAAACTGTGATTGGCAGTGAGAAGTGAAATAAAAAAATTACACCCTTAGAAAGCCTGAAGGCGGTGCTTGGTTTTTGGGGTGACGTACGCGGCTAGACTCCCAAAAAGTCCCACACATGTGGTATCCCCATACTCAGGAGAAGTAACAGAATGTATTTTGGGGTGTATTTCCACATATGCCCATGGCATGTTTGAGCAATATATCATTTAGTGACAACTTTTTGTAAAAAATATATATATATTTTTTTTTTTTTCATTATTCAATCTCTTGGGACAAAAAAAAATAAAATTTAATGGGCTCAACATTGCTCTCAGCAAATAGCTTGGGGTGTCTACTTTCCAAAATGGGGTCATTCGGGGGGGGGTTTGAACTGTCCTGGCATTTTATGCACAACATTTAGAAGCCTATGTCACACGTCACCCACTCTTCTAACCACTTGTAGACAGAGCCTTTTCTGACACTTTTTGTTTACATGAAAACATATTTTTTTTTTGCAAGAAAATTACGTTGAACCCCCAAACACTATATATATTGTTAAAGCAAAGGCCCTACAGATTAAAATGGTGGGTGTTGCATTTTTTTTTTCCACACAGTATTTGCGCAGCGATTTTTCAAACTCATTTTTGGTGGAAAAAATACACTTTTTTTTATTTTAATGCACTAAAACACACTACATTGCTCAAATTTTTGATGAAATAAAAAATATGATCTTAGGCCGAGTACATGGATACCAAACACGACATGCTTTGAAATTGCGCACAAACACGCAGTGGCGACAAACTACATACATTTTTAAAAGCCTTTAAAAGCCTTTACATGATACCACATTAGATTCACGGAGGAGGTCTACTGCTAAAATTACTGCCCTCGATCTGACCTTCGCGGTGATACCTCACATGCATGGTGCAATTGCTGTTTACGTATGACGCCAGACCAACGCTTGTGTTCGCCTTTGCGCAAGAGAAGGGGGGGGGCAGGGGTGCTTTTTTTTTTATTTTTTATTTTTTTTTTTTTTATTTAGCTTTTTTATTTTATTTTAAAACTGTTCCCTCCATTTTTTTCTTTTGTTATCATTTTTATTGTTATCTCACGGAATGTAAATATCCCCTATGATAGCAATAGGCAGTGACAGGTACTCTTTTTTTGAAAAAATTGGGGTCTGTTAGACCCTAGATCTTTCCTCTGCCCTCAAAGCATCTGACCACACCAAGATCGGTGTGATAAAACGCTTTCCCAATTTCCCAATGGCGCGGTTTATATCCGGGAGGGGGGACATTCCCTCCCACTGCTTGTAAAAGCAGTCTAGAGGCTAATTACCCGCTAGAATTGCTTTTACATGAAAGCCGATCACTGGCTGAAAAGAATGATACCAAGATGATACCTAAACCTGCAGGCATCATTCTGGTATAACCATTCAAAGTCCAGCAACATACTGGACATATATTGTAATCTTTATTTTTCATGCAGCCTCTTGGCTGAACGAAAAAAAGAGATTGATTGGTGGGTATGCCCACCATTAGAATACCTCCCTTCATCCACCCACTTCTAATGATGGGCATACATGCACCATTTATATATGCCGAAGCATGGGGGCATCCTCCCACAAAAGTTATGCCATGTACACACGGTTGCACTTTTCCACGGGGCAAGGCTCCGTCGGAATTTCGACCGTATGTACGCAGCATTAGGAGCCAATCGCTCCCCCCCATGCTTCGGCATATATGCTCTTTTTTTTAACTGTGGTGGTGAAATCACCTCCTACAGTGTTGGAGTCGCGTCTTTATGTATCGTGGGAGCAAACACTGTTGCTGTCAAGATAAATAAATCCGCGCTGCAACTGAATGGCGCACCTGAAAACAAAAAAATGGTTAACACTAAAACACAGTAAACAAAATTACATACCTGAAAAGCAAGCATGATAAAACATAATAAAAAACATTGCAGAATAGAATGGAGTAAAAAAAGAGCAACAATAGAGAGAGAACAATAAAACGACAACTATTTTTTTTTTTTTTTTTTGAGATTTACAGGTAAAAAAGCTCCTGACTGTTAGCGACTGAATCAAAACGCTACCACAAAAAAACTGTTAGCGATCGCAGGGATCAGGCCTGACTCTGCGAACGCTGCAGTTATGTGTGCTTAGTGTTTTGTAAGTGACAGTGATCGATCGATACTGCACTTGGGTGGGCTGGGCTGGGCGGAGGGGGAAAACGCAGGTGCTAGCAGGTATCTGGGCTGATGCCGCTAACAATGCGTTTTTTTGGAACCCTAAACTGCTGGGACGCTAGTATAGATCTGATCAGATCAGATATTGATCTGTTCAGATACTGTACCACTAAGGGAGGTGTATGCTTTGTGCGTGGGTGTTTGCGGTGCTGGCACTAACCTGGGGCGACGCAGACCTTATTTGACCCTAAAACCTAATTGATATCACCCGCCGGGCGATCAGGGGGTTAAACCGTTATTGGGTAATAAATGGCGGGTGCCCTGACAGTATAAAAAACAAACTATCTAACCAGCGTCACCCGTAACAGTTATACGGTGATCACTGGTGAAAGGGTTAACTAGGGGCAATCAGGGGGTTAAAACCTTTATTAGGTATTATATGGGGGTACCTGACGCTATATAAAAACCTGACGGGAACCTAAATAACTAACTGGCTAACCAGCGTCACCAGTGACACTTATACAGTGATCACTGGTGAAAGAGTTAACTCTAGGGGCAATCAGGGGGTTAAAACCTTTATTTAGGTTGTAATATGGGGGTACCTGACCTATAAACCTATTTATGAACCTATATAAACCTGGCGGTTACCTAAAAAAAAAACTGGCTACCTAGCGGCACCAGTGACACTAATGCAGCGATCAGAAAAACGATCGCTTAGTGACACTGGCAAAAGGGGGTGAAAGGGTTAACTAGGGGCAATCAGGGGGTTAAAACCTTTATTTAGGTTGTAATATGGGGGTACCTGACCTATAAACCTATTTATGAACCTATATAAACATGGCGGTTAACCTAAAAAAAAACTGGTTACCTAGCGACACTAATGCAGCGATCAGAAAAACGATCGCTTAGTGACACTGGCAAAAGGGGGTGAAAGGGTTAACTAGGGGCAATCAGGGGGTTAAAACCTTTATTAGGTAATATATGGGGGTACCTGACACTATATAAAAACCTGACGGGGAACCTAAATAACGAAATAACTAACTGGCTAACCAGCGTCACCAGTGACAGTTATACGGTGATCACTGGTGAAAGGGTTAACTCTAGGGGCAATCAGGGGGTTAAAACCTTTATTTAGGTTGTAATATGGGGGTACCTGACCTATAAACCTATTTATGAACCTATATAAACATGGCGGTTACCTAAAAAAAAAAAAATGGTTACCTAGCGACACCAGTGACACATACAGCGATCAGAAAAATGATCGCTTAGTGACACTGGCAAAAGGGGGTGAAAGGGTTACCTGGGGGGCAATCAAGGGGTTAAACCTTTATTAGGGGGGGTAGGGGGCTACCTTGGACCTAAAACTAACTGCACTGACAGTTATTACAGTCACACTGACACTAAATGCAGTGATCAGTAAATAAATGATCACTGCAATTAGTGACACTGTGACTGGGGGGGGAGGGGGTGATCTGGGGGGTGATCTGGGGGTGACAGGGGGGTTATTTGTGTGCCTATGTGTACTGGTGTCAGTGTACTGTTGGTGCACTAACCTGTGTGTGTTGACTCCTCGGCGTTCCGGTCTTTCTGACCGGCGCGCCGAGTGTGACATCACTTCCTCTGCCTGTGTTTTGATTGACACAGACAGAGGAAGCATCTGATTCGCCAGGAGCGATCGCGAGGGGGTGGCCAGAAACCACTGGCCGTCCCCTCATCCCGGATCGCTCCTGAAGCGATACCGACCGTCCCCGCCGGCCGATCGGACCCCCCACCCGCCGGAAGAATGGCACGTACAGGTACGTCCTTTTGCCTGTACGTGCCATTCTGTTGACGTATATGTACATGGGGCGGTCGGGAAGTGGTTAACAAAAAATTGGCGTAAGGGTTCCCCTTAATATCCATACCAGACATGAAGGGCCTGGTATGGATTTTGGGGGGACCCCCACGGTATTTTTTTTTTTAATTTTGGTGCGGAGTTCCCCTTAATATTCATACAAGATCCAAAGGGCTTGGTAATAGACTGGGGGGGGGCATGCATTTTTTTTAAATGACTTTTTTCTATATTGCCGGGATCCGACAATACATTACAGCCACAAGCAGTTTTCAATAAAAAAATTTCCTTTAGAAATGTCATTTTGCTGTGGTACTGTTATAGACACGGGAAAGATGCGCTACTTTACAGGCAGACTAAGGGACCCCCCAGGCACGATATTTAAAGGAATATTTCATTTTTATTGTTTCACTTTAAGCATTATTAAAATCACTGCTCCTGAAACAAATTGCTGTTTTTAAAACTTTCTTTTGCATTGATACATGTCCCCTGGGGCAGGACCCAGGTCCCCAAACACTTTTTATGGCAATAACATGCATATAAGCCTTTAAATTAGCACTTTTGATTTTTCATGTTCGTGTCACATAGACTTTAGCGGTGTTCGCACAAATATACTGTACTCAGAGCCTCCTCATGGTCATGGAGGACCAGAGAGAATACAGCGTGGGGCACCCACAGAGCCAACCAAATAAAAGTTTCAAATGAACAATACAGTCTTGAATGTACCCCATATCCATCTTTGTGATCCACTGTCCCCCAAATATCACAGGACCCTCTAATACATTTGGTATGAGAGTTACTTTACATCTTTGAAGTTTCTGTAGTTATAGTCTAAGCACTCAAATGGATAACTTGACAAATCGAACAACTGCCCCCCCCCCCCCTCTATTTCTGGGTTCCTCTATTGCGGAAGGTGGCCAGGTATACTGTATATCGGGGGGGATTTACCCTCCCGGATCTACAATAGAGTACATTTTTTAATAAAAATTGGCATGTTGTCCTATACTTACTCCCCCCTTAACTAAGTATATACAGGGGGTCCCCGACTTACGAACACCCGACCTACGAACAACCCCTACTTACGAACGGGGTGCTGCGGGGACCCTCCGCCATTTTCCGGTGGTTTTCGGCGTCTGTCGGCCGTTCTGCGCATGCGCGGCCATACGGAGCGTCGAAAAATGCCGGAAATGTCCGTAATTTGCCGCGCATGCGCAGAACGGCAACAGACGGAACATCGGAAATGTCCGGAAATCTCCGTATTTGTCGGTCTGCGCATGCGCGCCGACTTACGAACATTTCCGAGTTCCGTACACGGGGCCAGTCCCTAACGAGTTCGTAACTCGGGGACCCCCTGTAAATGATAGTACATACATTTCACTATGTAGGAATAAGGAATGATTACTATAGTGCTCTCAAAACAAAGTAACATATCTCCTCTGAATGTGAAAGTGTTAAATACACAAAAACAAAACACCAGATATGTGTATCAGTAAAAAAATTATTAAAAAAAATATAACTTTGTATCAGATGACATCTGATCAATGAAAATAAAATTAAAACTGAGTGGATATACAAAATGTTCAAAAGTCTGTTATATTACACCATAGTGTTCCAATGTAGTGCACACATTTCAAATCTTCCAAGTGTTGAAATAAGAGTACCAAATAACCATGCCTTTCTTTCTCAAGATCGGCATGTAGTGCTTAGTAGTTGTTGGAAACTTTGTAATCAAATCCTTCCCTATCATTTTGGCTGCAGCAGGAGCTGACAGGCTCTCCTGACACAGGATCAGTCACAGTAGCAAGTAGAGAAGACAAATAGCAAACTTGCCCAGAGTAATATCATCAAAGCAAAGGTTTTATTAAATTAAAATGGCACTTACGATGTAGAACAATGGCTTTAAACTTAAAGTGGTTGTAAACCTCTGATGTGAACAACACATATACAGTGGTGTGAAAAAGTGTTTGCCCCCTTCCTCATTTCCTGTTCCTTTGCATGTTTGTCACACTTAAGTGTTTCGGAACATCAAACCAATTTAAACAATAGTCAAGGACAACACAAGTAAACACAAAATGCAATTTGTAAATGAAGGTGTTTATTATTAAAGGTGAAAAAAAATCCAAACCATCATGGCCCTGTGTGAAAAAGTGATTGCCCCCTAAACCTAATAACTGGTTGGGCCACCCTTAGCAGCAATAACTGCAACCAAGCGTTTGCGATAACGTGCAATGAGGCTTTTACAGCGTCCTGGAGGAATTTTGGCCCACTCATCTTTGCAGAATTGTCCTAATTCAGTTACATTAGAGGGTTTTCGAGCATGAACGGCCTTTTTAAGGTCATACCACAACATCTCAATAGGATTCAGGTCAGGACTTTGGCTAGGCCACTCCAAAGTCTTCATTTTGTTTTTCTTCAGCCATTCGGTGGTGGACTTGCTGGTGTGTTTAGGATCATTGTCCTGCTGCAGAACCCAAGTTCGTTTCAGCTTGAGTACACGAACAGATGGTCGGACATTCTCCTTCAGGATCTCTTGGTAGACAGCAGAATTCATAGTTCCTTTTATCACGGCAAGTCTTCCAGGTCCTGAAGCAGCAAAACAGCCCCAGACCATCACACTACCACCACCATATTTTACTGTTGGTATAATGTTCTTTTTCTGAAATGCAGTGTTCCTTCTATGCCAGATATACTTGGACACACACCTTCCAAAGAGTTCCACTTTTGTCTCATCGGTCCACAGAATGTTGTCCCAAAAGTCTTGGGGATCATCAAGATGTGTTGTGGAGAAATTGAGACGAGCTTTGATGTTCTTTTTGCTCAGCAGTGGTTTTCTCCTTGGAACTCTGCCATGCAGGCCATTTTTGCCCAGTCTTTTCCTGATGGTGGAGGCATGAACGCTGACCTTAACTGAGGCAAGTGAGGCCTGCAGTTCCTTGGACGTTGTTGTGGGGTCTTTTGTGACCTCTTGGATGAGTCGTCGCTGCGCTCTTGGGGTAATTTTGGGTGGCCGGCCACTCCTGGGAAGGTTCACCACTGTTCCATGTCTTCGCCATTTGTGGATAATGGCTCTCACTGTGGTTCGCTGGATTCCCAAAGCTTTGGAAATGGCTTTATAACCCTTTCCAGACTGATAGATCTCAATTACTTTCTTTCTCAATTGTTCCTGAATTTCTTTGGGTCTCGGCATGATGTGTAGCTTTTAAGGATCTTCTGGTGGACCTTACTGTGTCAAGCAGCTCCTATTTAAGTGATGCCTTGATTGTGAACAGGTGTGGCAATAATCAGGCCTTGGTGTGGCTAGAGAAATTGAACTCAGGTGTGGACAACCACAGTTATAGTATGTTTTAACAAGGGGGGCAATCACTTTTTCACACAGGGCCATGATGGTTTGGATTTTTTTTCACCTTTAATAATACACACCTTCATTTACAAATTGCATTTTGTGTTTACTTGTGTTGTCCTTGACTATTGTTTAAATTGGTTTGATGTTCCAAAACACTTATGTGACAAACATGCAAAGGAACAGGAAATGAGGAAGGGGGCAAACACTTTTTCACACCACTGTATCTCTCTATAGTGTGCCCTTGTCTATATCCAGAGAGATTTTCCTGACATCAAGAGATAAAAAAGGTAACGGGAGAGGGAGCTCCAGCACACAGTCTGTGATTGACAACCTCAGCTCTGTTCCTATGTGCTGTGCGAAGGGGGGGGGGGGGGGTGTCCCTTTCCATCCAATCAGCTCTCAGAGTTCTTCTCACTGAGTTCTGCAGAGTGTAATTTCAGTTCCCTGCTTTCTGAAAGCTCAGAAAAGCTGAATAAATTCTGTACTTTAAATAGATTTAGAGAAGAGAGGGCTGCAGATTAACAGGCATAACCTATGTAGGAGCAGGGCCGCTGATAGAAACCATGTGCATTATATTAAAGTATGCAGCAAAGTCAGTATAACTGGCAGAAGATGCAAAGGGGGGGGGGGGGGTCAGTCAGTAGAACAATGGACAGATTCCCCTCCATCACAACAGAATACCTTCAATCACATCAGAGCCCCCCCCCCCCCTCATCACATCAGAGCCCTCCCATCACATCATCACATCGGTGGGGCCCTACTAGAGCCCAAGCTGCGTAGGGCCTAGAGTTACCACCTCATCCCTTTAAACCCGAACACATTATGAATTGCACAGGTTCTGAGGCTAATTTAATGCAGATAAGACACCAAGTGAGTTTAATTACCACCTTAATAAGCCACAGAACCTGTGTAATTAATACGTTCGGTTTTAAAGGGATGAGGTGGTAACCCTAGGCCCTACGCAGCTTGCGTAGTCAGCATATAGGGCAGATCGGCTCTGGTATATATACATAGTGATATTGGATTTGGACTTGCTTCCTGTGAGCTCTGGTGCTTTGCCATAATGGCTGGAATTTTAGAAGTTTGAGGATCAATGTGTAAACATATATGAAAACAGCCGAGCACCAAATAATATTGCACAATTAAGTGCAGCTCATGCTCTGTTAAACTGTGGTTATGTAACTAATTAAAGGATTACTTTATTCCTTTGGCCAGTTACCACACTTGTTGTGCACATTTGCACTGCTGGTTGGTGCAGGTGGATGCTGTTTGATTTGCACTAAATGCTGCAAAATGCTTCTGCTTCAGAAATGACATGCACAATATTCAGTGGCTGGTTCATGTAAGAAGTAGCAGGTTAAAGTGGAACTAAACTCTATGAATGAATATTAACAATTTGTAATCCTAATGCTGCTAGCATTGGTAGTAGATAGGATAGTTTATTATGCTTCATTTTCTTAAGTCGCTTCCTGGTTTCTGGCCGACAACAATGTAATGTCATACATCCCAAGAGTCTTCATGGACATTCTTTCCTTCATCTGAAGGAGGAGAGGATGGGCTTTCTCAGCTAAGCACACCCTCCTGCCTGCAAGCTTGAGCTAAAAGCAGATGGATTCCAGGAAGTAGATACTACAAAAACTATTTGCCTTTTCTCAAGATGGCCTCAGCTTGAAATGCTAGGGGGGCGTTTTTTCAAATAGATTTCTCAAATAAATAAAGCATGGAGATATGGATGGATGGAAGCACTTGGGAAAATAAAGCTGAATTAAATAGCGTTTTCAGTTTGTGGTGCTCAGATACAGTTTGGTTTCACTTTAAAGGGTTTGTAAAGGCAGAAGGTTTTTTATCTTAATGCATTCTATGCATTAATATAAAAAGCCTTCTGTGTGCAGCAGCCTCCCTCAGCCCCCCTAACACTTACCCTCGATCCCTCTCTGTCCAGCGATGTCCACAAGTGTCTCAGCTGTCCAAGATTCTCCGTCCTGATTGGTTCAGACACAACATTGGTGCCATTGGCTGATGATGGGGACAAGGGCCTCATCCCCACAACCCTTGCCCGGTGGTTGTGGGGGTCTGCGGGAAGGGGGGCTTATCGGAATCTGGAAGCCCCCTTTAACAAGGGGACCCACAGATCCCATCCCCCTTTTAACAAATGTACCCCTACCATTTCACAAAAAAAGTGTAAAAATTTTAAAAACGACTAGACACAGCTTGGGGACAAGTCCTTTATTAAAAAATAAAAATGTCCCACGATGTTCATTCATCTTCTTATATCGCTCCGTCGACGGACCAAAAAAGAAAAAAAAATCTGCCACCGATCCTCCTCTATGGGAGGCTCCCGCCATGTGTCGTTTCTTTGCTGATGACAGTTCTTATATAACTGAGGGCGGGGCCACCCGGTGACGTCCCAGGTGACCCCGCCTCCTCTGACGCCACAGGGACTTTCCCATGGCTTTACGTGGTACCAGAGGGGGCGGGGTCACCTGTTTACGTAACCGTAATCCTCCCATAGAGGAGGATCGTGGCGGGTTTATTTTTTATTTTTCGGTCCGTCGGTGGAGCGATATAAGAAGATGAATAGACATTGTGGGACATTTTTATTTTTTTATTTTTTTTTATAAAGGACTTGTCCCCAAGCTGTGTCTTGTCGTTTTTAACATTTTGACTTTTTTTTTGTAAAATGGTAGGGGTACAATTGTACCCCATTACCATTTCACACGGGGGCGGGATCTGGGGGTCCCCTTGTTAAAGGGGGCTTCAATATTCCAATAAGCCCCCTGCCCACAGACCCCCACAACCACCAGGCAAGGGTTGTGGGGATGAGGCCCTTGTCTCCATCAACATGGGGACAAGGTGCTTTGGGGGGCTACCCCAAAGCACCCTCCCCATGTTGAGGGCATGTGGCCTGGTACAGTTCAGGAGGGGGGGGGCCCCTCTCATCCCCCCTCTTTTCCTGTGGCCTGCCAAGTTGCATGCTCGGATAAGGGTCTGGTGTGGATTTTGGGGGGACCCCACGCCATTTTTTAAAAAATTTGCTGCAGGGTTCCCCTTAAATTCCATATCAGACCCGAAGGGCCTGGTATGGATTCTATTGGGACCCCCACGCAATTTTTTTTTTTAAAAAATTGGTTCGGGGTTCCCCTTAATATTCATACCAGACACAAAGTGCCTGGTAATGGACTGGGGACCGCCGAGACCGAGACCCGACAACCCAACCAGACTATTGCCGAGACCCGACAATTCATTACAGCCACGATCAGTTTTAAATGTTAATTTTTCCTTTAGAAATTTAATTTTGCTGTGTTACTGTTTTAAATACGGGAAAAATGTGCCACTTTACAGGCATAATATAGACACCCTCCCCCCTTTTTTTAAAGTTTTGTTTATTGTTTTTTAACATAACACGTAAACACGATGACAACATGACCCAATGGGCCACACATAAAAAAAAATATTTACATTTATTCAGCATTGACTCTCTCCTCCTCCTTCCAGACCCATACTCAGTGACAGGATCAGAATAATAATAATTAGGCCACCTTTCCCTAATGACATTCAATATTACATTTCAATATGTCAAATAGTTATATACATGTGGAATCCCACAGCAGGTACATTCCATTATGTGTCACTCAATCCGCCACCGTAGTTTCACTATTCATCCAACTGCCCCACACTCTATCAAATTTCTGTGGTACGCCCCTGCTAATGTATGTAGCCTTGTATAAAGGAGCAGCTCCATTTTCCACACCCTTCCATGCTGATACAGATGGAGGATTAGGCTTTTTCCATGATAACACTATCGTTTTCCTAGCGTAATAGATTAGGATCATCAGTAAGGTACGCGTTACTCTCTTTGCTGCTAGATTGTCTACCAAACCCAACAGGCACACCTCTATTGTGGGCTGTATATGGATGGCTGTTACTTCTGCTATAAATTCTGTAACCCCCTTCCAAAAAGCCTGGATGCTCGAGCAATTCCAAAAGATATGCATTAAATCTGCAGTGAGGTAACTGCACCACCAGCAACCAGGCAACTGGGCAGGGAACATTTTAGCCACTCTAGCTGGAGTAAGATATATACGGTGCAAGAATTTAAATTGGATGAGTTGGTCTCTAGCAGAGACCAATCTAGTAAAATGAATGTCCCATATATCATCCCAGTCATCCCCGTCCATCTGGAGGAACACCTCGCCCAACACCACCCTACACTTTGCAAGGAGATCTCCTCCCTCACCGAACATTTGTTTATATATTGTAGACAGGGCCTTGTTCAATGTGTCCTCCCTCAGCAGAGACTCCAAATCACTCATCTTCAGGGTAATATCAATATCTCCAACTTGGCCAATGTATGCATGTCTGAGCTGAAGATAACGGAACAAGTGAGTGTCGAAAAGTTTAAACTTAGTTTTTAGGGAGTCAAAGTGCAGAAGTTTCCCACCACCCACTATGTCTTTCAGCATCTTAATACCAAATTTAGTCCAGATGATTGGATCGTGGTACTCCAGGCACGATATTTAAAGAAATATTTCATTTTTATTGTTTTACTTTAAGCATTAAAAAAATCACTGCTCCCGAAAAAATGGGCATTTAAAAAAAAAAAAAAATTGCATTGATACATGTCCCCTGGGGCAGGACCCGGGTCCCCAAACACTTTTTATGACAATAACTTGCATATAAGCCTTTAAAATTAGCACTTTTTTCATCTAAGTGTCCCATAGACTTTAACAGTGTTCCGGCGGCTTTCGAATTTCCCCCTGAACAGCGCATATTGTTCGGTGTTCGCAGAACATCCGAACAACCAAAGTTTGGCCCGAACTTATGCTCGAGCCGAACTGTTCGCCCATCCCTAGTCAGTACATGCACACAATGGGCAGCATCAGATTTAAAAGCAAAGAGCTTGAAATCTGATGCATTGTACAGAAGTACAACATGAGTCAGAACATTTGCATGAGTCAAAACCAGGTTAAAAAAAAAATATAACATAGGATAGCAAAACTACGTGGGCAGCAACAATACCAGACTGTGTGGTCTTTATCAGTGCCCATCTTCGATTGGTGCTCTGCTCTTTTATTTCCTTATCTTTTCCAAACAGTAGCACTGCTTTAAGTTTTATTAAGGGTGAGTAGTAGAAAATAAGTGGTAAATTAAAGCAGAATGAGATCCTAGACAGAGAAATGCAACTGCTAGTCTTCATTTTCAATAAAGGAAGCAGGAGTATAATGGTGTCCAGGAGTTTAGAAGCCTTAGCATTAAAGGACTACTAAGGAATATATAGCTATACAAATAATCTAAATTTAATTTTTTTTTATACATTATATAAACATAATATATGTTTTGGTTTAAAATTTTAACTCCGGGTAATTTGAATAAAAAAGAAGTGTGCACATGGGGGAAGAAGTTTGCATTTTACTAAATCCTTGCCTATAGCTGAGTGACTGACTATCGAAAGTAGCCTTTCTCAACCAGGGTTTTGTGAAACCCTAGGGTTCCTCCCGAGGTTGCTATGGGTTTCTTGAACAGTGAGTAGTGGAGAGTTATTCTCCAATTTACCCTGACTACCACTGTAAAAGGAAATTTTACACTAACCAAAATATGTAAGGGGTCACTTCTACACTGACCAATAGTGTAAGGGGACATTGCAATTTTTTAATTTCAAGTTTATTACCGGAAATTATTTTGTTGTCTAGAGCAGAAGTGGTAAAAAATAAAAAAATATCAGCCCTGGGTGTCAAATATGTTAGGCTGGTCACATTCTTTTTTATTTCATTTAAAGTTTTTACTGATGTACTAATGTAACATGGGTTGTAGTAGTAATAATTTTTAGCAGGGGTTCCCCAAACTTTGACAATTTTTTTAAGGGTTCCTGTAAAAGGAAAGAGTTGAGAAAGGCTGCTCTAAGGGTTCATTGTCATCCCTACCCTCTAGTTGTCTGTTATCCTGGAAGTTTTCTTTAAGTGCTTATAACATAAGATGTAGTACAGCCAGTTGAGGCTTGTTAATCATATTAGGAGAAAACACATACACAATATTGGTATAATGTTCAGAGCTAAACCATCTGATGAAAAAGATTAAAGTTTAAAATGTAAATGAAAAGGCATGCATCGGCATGCTGATACATGAAGGTGCAACCATGTGAATGGTGAGTGGATTGAAAGTTCTGGGGGATGGACCCCTAAAAATTAGTTTCTAAAAAAGTTTTTAAATGGAGGCTGTAAAGGGAGCGAGGCTGCTTCAGGCGCCGGCTGGGGAACCCGATCACTGTGAGCAAAAGGAAAGCAAAAGGAGGAGAGAGAAGCGCCAAGGCAAACTTTGAAACAGCTTAGGAATTTATTCAGTATATAAGTATAAAACAACACTAAAAACTTGGGTGAAAAATGGTCAGCTCATGATGAAGAAGGCAAGGTCGTGCCTTCGAATCGCGTTCTGATTGACCAGACAGCGTGTGGGCGGCTCACCAGTTTGACAACTCTGGACCACTCCCATCCAGAGACACACAGCCGTTGTCTCCATGAGGCTTATCGAGGCTCCAGCTGCAGCTAACAGATGACACTCAGTGGATCCCTCAATAGAGACTTTCCGGCGGTCCTCCTGTGCTCCTGTGACCATGATCGTGGAAGCTCCCAACCGCTCTAGCATTCTGCAAGTGCTCCAACATTTTTCACACAAGTTTGTAGTGTTGTTTATACTTATATACTGAATAAATTCCAAAGCTGTTTAAAGGATTGGCTTGGCGCTTCTCTCTCCTCCTTTTGTTAAAATCAGAGCCTTTCATTTTGTTAAAATATTATGTTCTATCCAGTTGAGTTACATTAGCTGTCAGAATTAAGTCTTCTGACTGATTATTAACACTGGGTATGTTTATAGTGGACTCTGGCCAATGTGCATTCCAGAACTACTCATGGGAAACTCGGGAGTCTCGGTGAATAATGTGTTGAGATTCATGTAGAACAAGCAAATATTACTAACATAAAATATCAAATAATTGAAGGATCACTGTAGTGAAAAGACATGACTACAGATCATGTGGCCCCCTGGCAGCCTCCCTTCTGTCATACAGTATGTCTAAATCACAGACAGACAACATGAGAGACATTAGCATAGTCAGTAGACTACTAGGGACCAGTGCTGTGGACATAAGTTGTCAGGGAGGGGCATTAATGCAGGGAACACACTTTAAACCTTAATTTATTAAATTGTACATTAATGAACACAGAATGAAGTACTAAGGCACAATTGGTTATGCTGCTGCCTTCAGGAGACAAAACTGACAAAAAAAGCTGTAAGTACAGTCTGGTGTTATTCCTACCACTCCCATCTTTTGCTAGTGTCCTAGGAGAATGAACATATTCGGTCCTCTAAAAGAAGAAACAACTTTTCAGATTTTTTTTCTGTCAAGATTGGATTCTATTTAGCAATTGTCTTCATTAGCTGCAAAGTCAAAAGAGGCTTATTTTAAAGATTTCTGAATTGACTGATCCTCAGCTTTGTCACAAAGGTCATACCTAGGCCCCTCTGGGAAGAAGCATTGACAGGCTTTAATCTTTGGCACTGGGCTTTATACATACTACTATGTAAGGTGTTGAGGCAGGGTTATTTACATGTCCTAGGCCATGGTGGAACCCTGTCATGAATGTGCCATTTTCTCAAGGTGTGGATCCCATCACCTTTCTGTCAGCATGTGTCTAAGCCCCTCTGAACATTTCTTGGGCTACCTGCTGCCTTATAGTGACCTTGTTAAAGATGGTATTAACCCTTCCTTCTCCAGCAGTGAGCACATGTGTCAACTATACCTAACATTACTAGCCTGGGTTCTCTGAAAACCCCCCAGCTTAGGAGCCTTCCAGTGCAATCCCTACTGCAACTGATCTTGTAAAGTGAATGGCTCAACCCCCTCCAAAATGTTTTGCCCAGTTACTGAAAAAAATTAACTGTCCCTATAGTGGACCCAGTCATTTACTTTCTTGGCAAGGCTTTAGCTATCCCTGTTGAGGACATCCCTGTGCTTAAAGACCCGATGAATAAAAAGCTAGAAGCTTTATTCTCTCTTGCAGGTCCAGCTCTGCAACCTGCCATTGCGATCATGTCCAACTGGCAAACCTTAGTTGTCAGGTCCAAAGGTACGTACTGAGATCCTGATTCTATCCTTACCTCCACACTGATGTTGCAAGATAGAGGTGAATATTGATGTTTGTTTTTTTATGAACCCCAAACAATCCCTTTAATAATGCAGTGATGGATATTTGTTATTTTTACATGCACACAGATTTTCTACGTTATTAAATTGTCCCCAGTAGCCACCCTAATGGGGCCTCCTTTCACTTTAATTCCCTGCATGGGCTTCTATGCAGACTCCTGCAATCAAGCCCTGAACTTTTCAACTCATATTTGCATATGGGCTGGCAGTTTACAAGCTGCAGGGCTTGTGAATGAACTATGAGGCCGCTCATCAGCAACTTTTCAGTCCATTCGGAACTACAAGCCATCAGCCGCAAAGGCTGACGGTACTTGTAGTTCAAGTCATTCACCAGAAACTGTGAGTGAATGATGTGGTCTTGTGTTGGTGCAGCCCCGCATTTCCGCATTATTTTCAAATAGTGACAGCAAGCGCCTGGAGAAGTTCTCTGCTCACGGTCAGTGGGGAGGGGGGGGGGAAAGGGGGAGAGGCTGCAGCTACTGCAACATGTTATATTTTCCACTCTAAATACAGGTGGAATGTAACATTTTCCAAAAGGTGAACTTATCCTTTAACACACCAAGCTGTTTGTGACTCAACCGGGACAGAGGTTTTTGAAGGGGACTGAATGCTAGCCTTTTGCCTACTGACTATGGGCCCTGGCATTTGAGGGAGCTACAAGCATTTAGGAAGATGTTCTGTTATGTAATGCAAAAATACATTATTAAAAAGGCCATGATGGTCTCTGCCAGTGTGGGACTCATAGCAGATGCTGATGTCATCAGCAAGCCACTTGTCTGGGGCCCCCTGCCATAATGTGTTTATTGTAAGTAGGTCTGCTATTGTCTGAAGGAGTTCTGTGTGTATACTTATGATAATGTGTAATGTGCTCTGTGAGCTTGGAGTCGGCAAGTCTAACATGCAATATGACACCTGAGTCATCCAAGTGGTTAATTAAGGATTCTCTGTGATGGGATTAGCCATGGGTCAGCTGTACCTTGTTAGCTAAACCATTGTGTGATGTTTGGGGTAAATATTTGGGTCGTTGTTAATGTGGTGAGTGACCCCCTTCTCAAGTGTATAAAAGCCTGTATTCTTGTTCAAATAAACAGTTCTTATTCTGGTTTACTCCAAAACTGGTGTTGCATAGTTCTTGGGGTAACTCATGTTCCAGAGTATTGGGAAGCAGCTTCTTGGCCGAGATACCCAGTAAGGGGGGCCTGGATTCCATAACATTTGGTGGCAAGCGGTGGGATGCAGAAGAGGAGAGATACAGATACCAGCCGCCATGGAGGAGGAATTCGTAGGAGGTTAAAAGAGATGCAGATACAGCACAGAAGACGAATGTCAGACCAGGTCTTGCTGGGATGGTTTGATTCTGTCCGCTGTGATGTCTAGAAGGAAATGCTAGCCCTCCATCCAGGAAAAGGTACTGGTCACAGTATGTTATTGCAGGTGCTGTTTTGGGGAAAAAAACGGCACAAGGAGCAGACAGCTGAGTTAAGCAGGCTGGTCTGGGCAGAGATGCGGCTGGTTGAGAGCTATAGAGCCCTTCGTTGGCATGTATTCCAAGCATGCCCTTGGATAGTGAATGACAGCCCAACAGAAGGCTTAGGCTATGACGGCCTGGGCCTGTTGTACGTGAAGCTGTCAGGGGACTTTGGGAGCGATCTGGAGTAGCGGTTGGAGGAAATCATGGATTTCAGAGATGAGATGCTGAACGTTTCGAAGTACACTGGGCACTGGAAGATATAGAGTTTCTGGCCATTCAGGAAGAGAGCTGGAGATTGCCTAAAGATGGTTGCTAGACTCTGTTCAGCGTCAGGGCTGGGCTCCCTTTGCCTGGGACTATTCAGAAGTACCAGCCGACAGTCCTGAAATCTCGGCTGAAGTGTCGGCAATGGGGCAGAGTAACAGTGTGCTTTGCCCATCTCCGCCTGCAGCTAGGGAAGCAGAACTCTTATGGTGGATGAAGCAAGTGTTGACTGAATCAAGTGTTGACTAATCATTTTCTTCCCACAAATAGAGCTTTCTTTTGGTGGTATTTGATCACCACTGGGGTTTAAATTTTTTGCTAAACATACTTAAAAAGATCGAATTAAAAAAAAAAAAAAGTTTTTCTTAGTTTCTGTTATAAAAGTTTGTTTTCTCCTTCACTGACGGGCACTGATGAGGCTGCACTAATGGTCACTGATGAGGTGGCACTGCTGAACACTGATGAGGTGGCACTGATGGGCACTGATGAGGAGGCACTGATATGTAGATTTGATGGGCATTGATAGGCAGCGCTGATATGCAGCACTGATGGGCACTGATAGGCTACACTGATATGCAGCACTGATGGGCACTGATAGGCAGCACTGATGGGCACTGATAGGCGGCACTAATATGCAGCACTGATGGGAACTGATAGGCGGCACTGATAGGCACTGATGGGCACTGGAAGGTGGCACTGATAGATGGCACTAGATAGGCAGCACTGATGAGGAGCTACTAACAGTAACTACTGATTGGCATCTGAAGGGCACTGACAGGCATTACTGATGGGGCACTGATTGGCACATTTATGGGCACTGATTGGCACTGTTGTGGGCACTGATTGGCACTTTGATTGTCACTGAGAGGCGTTTTTGATGGGGCACAGACTGGCAGCTTATGGGCACTGATTGGCAGCTAATGGGCACATCTGATGGGGGCTGTGCTGATAGTCAATGTGCCGATTATCAGCACAGACCCCCCCCCCCCCCTCTGACAGGGAGAGCCGACGATCGCTCTTCCTGTCAGCGCGAACCGAGGAAAAACGTTTATCAGCTGTATATAGGGGAAAAAAACTGCGCTAATGTATCTTTAGAAATAAACAGCTCAATGTGAGATATACACAGAAGAATATAAGGAACAAAAAGCCACGCTAATAAAGTCCAATTAGCAGATAATTGTTCAATTAGCACCACAGTGAGAATATTCAATAAGTGTGGCAACACCTTAACAAAAACTTGCTTACCAGATGGCAAGCAAAAACAGCATGTGGCTATAGCCCAGCCAAGGCCTTTGCTTGCACCGAAGATCGTAGAGATAGGCAAGGGATGATTTCACAGATATATTCAAACATCAGTGACACCGCTCAATCCAGGACCACTAAATCAGCAACTCACTCAGCAGTAACCCAAAAGAAAGAGAACTACCATAGTGTAATATTGCCTAATGTATATTTAATAGTAAAAAACAGTATTGCACTTACATCATAGAAGTTAAAAAATTGCGCATAAAATTACAAAGCCGGTCGACTGCAAACAGAATCCCGTCCTCCTAGCAAGACTGCGTGGTGACGTCAGTGCATATCCTCCTCCAGCCGCGTTTCGTCATATGTGATGTTGTCAATGGGGAACGGGTAGCGTGCTGATTCACCACCTTAATATACAACCACACCTCGTTCTGAGTGCCGTTTGCAGAACTTCAAATGCCATTTTAGAAACTGGCAACCCATCCCTCATTGAAGAGATAGTGTATCGAACATGTCTGTATTATTATGTTCGATACACTATCTCTTCAATGAGGGATGGGATGCCAGTTTCCAAAATGATAGTTCCGCGCATCTACATTTACCTAAGTTTTTACTGGAGATCAACTTTAATTTTTTATTCAACTCCATCTAAATCTGCTAGTCTACTGCCTAGGGCACAGGGGCCGAACGTCGGGAGACATTGGGCGCTTAATAAAAAATGGTCGACATTCAGCCCATGTGCATGTCAGTCGGTCTGACAGAAGCCAGAGTGTTCTGGCGGGGGGGCTGTCCCCCTGTCAGAACACACGAGCGGACTTTTCGACTGACTAGGTCCGACGGAACGAATCCGCCTGACAAATCGATCATGTGTGGGCTTCATCGGACCTTTGCTGTCTAAAAATCAGACGGACTTTAGATTTAAAACATGTTTCAAATCTTTCCGACGGACTCAAGTCCGGTCGAAAAATCAGTTCGCCTGTGTGCTAGTCCGACGGACGAAAACCGATGCTAGGGCAGCTATTGGCTACTGGCTATGAACTTCCTTATTCTAGTCCGGTCGTACGTTAAAATCCATCGGACTTTGGTGTGCTTGTGTGTGGCCAAGTCCCTTCATTCAGAAAGTCCGTCGGAACTCCACCGAAAGTCCATCGGGAAGACCGTCGGACCTAGTCCGTCGAAAAGTCTGCTTGTGTGTACACGGCATTAGTGTGTATGAGGCATAACACTATCCTTACCACAGAGTGACAATGCTGCTGTCCAAATGTGTCTGCTTTACTTCTACATGCAGGATTGCGACACCCTAAGAAATAAAGTATGTTACTGGCCAGATCACCAGATGAAAAAAAAGTAAAATAAAAGCCTAAAGAAACAAAATGAATGCAGCCACCACGTTTAAGGATTGGTAGGCTGCAATACAGTGGCGGCTGGTGCTCAAAATTTTTGGGGGGGCGCAAACAAACAGCCTCACTGTGCCATCAAACGCTGCCACTGTGCCCATTAAATGCTGCCACTGTGCCCATCAAACGCTGCCACTGTGCCCCTCAAACGCTGCCAGAGTGCCCCTTCAAGTGCTGCCAGAGTGCCCCTTCAAGTGCTGCCAGAGTGCCCCTCAAGTGCTGCCAGAGTGCCCCTTCAAGTGCTGCCAGAGTGCCCCTCCAAGTGCTGCCAGAGTGCCCCTTTAAGTGCTGCCAGAGTGCCCCTTTAAGTGCTGCCAGAGTGCCCCTTTAAGTGCTGCCAGAGTGCCCCTCCAAGTGCTGCCAGAGTGCCCCTCCAAGTGCTGCCAGAGTGCCCCTCCAAGTGCTGCCAGAGTGCCCCTCCAAGTGCTGCCAGAGTGCCCCTTTAAGTGCTGCCAGAGTGCCCCTCCAAGTGCTGCCAGAGTGCCCCTCCAAGTGCTGCCAGAGTGCCCCTTTAAGTGCTGCCAGAGTGCCCCTTTAAGTGCCCCTCCAAGTGCTGCCACTGTGCCCCCTGCCTGCCCTCTGCACTTACCTTGTCTCGATGTGCAGCTGGTGACGGCGTCAGGCGGCGAGCGGTGTCTCATCGTCCGAGGTCTTCTTCTCCCGCGCTCCTCCTGTCTTCTGCTATCGTCCGTCTGAGGTCTTCTTCTCCCGCGCCTGTCTTTTGCTATGATTGGACGCCTAGCATCCAATCACAGCGCCTGTGACTTCAGCCAATCAGGTTACAGGTAACAGACCTGGCAACCTGATTGGCTGAGAGGCGGGTCTGTGTTAGGGAAGCGATGTCTGTGTTAGGGAAGCGCCCGGGCGCCCCCTATGGACGGGCCGCCACTGCTGCAATATATATATCATTTTTTTTTTTTGAGTTTAAACCACTTTAAGATTGCACTCAAATAGGGCTTTAAGCATGTGGACTGTGTAAAATGTCTATCAATGCAGTCCTAGATTCCAATGTTCTATTTATGAGTTCCGGAACAGAATTTTACTATAAAACAGTCTAATGCCGCATACACACGGTCGGAATTCTCGTCGGAAAAAACTCTGATGGTTTTCCTGACGGAATTGCGACGGAATTTCGCTCAAACATACAACACGTTCGACGGCACTATAAAAGGGAAGTTTAATGCTTCCGGGCATGCGTCGAATTGTTTCCGAGCATGCGTCGGAATTTTGCGTGTCGGAATTGCATACACACGATAGATCCGATAGAAAGGTTTTCCTTCGGAAAACAGGTTCTCAATCCAAAGTCTGTCAGAAATGCCGACAGAAAAAGACCGATGGGCATACACCTTGTTGAAAATCCGATGAAAATCTCCCATCGGACTGTTTCCATCGGAAATTCCGACCGCGTGT
This sequence comes from Lithobates sylvaticus, assembly GCA_028564925.1. Taxonomy (NCBI): domain Eukaryota; kingdom Metazoa; phylum Chordata; class Amphibia; order Anura; family Ranidae; genus Lithobates; species Lithobates sylvaticus. Next base: position 504,809,407 of record CM053026.1, read on the forward strand.
ACGCGGCATTAGCCTCATCTCAAATGTAAACCACATGCGTTATTCCTCAAACATGTTTAGACTATTCTTTGGCTTTGTATTTGGCTTGGACTGTGAGATTACATGTTCTTCCATCTTCCAATTGTATAAAACAATGAGATTCTAATTTACAGATTAAGCAGCTCAATGACTAGTAGTTACATGTTGTGATTCAGTGTTGCATTAATACAATGTATGTACTATATCAATGCAACCAAGCACCACTCCTAATAAATGGTGTAGAGGTAACGAGACTGAGAAACAAGGCACTTAGCTTATGTTGGTGAAATTTAAAGTGGTTGTAAAGGCACAAGGTTTTTTACCTTCATGTGCAGCAGCCCCCCCCCCCAATACTTACCTGAGCCCCTTCTCGAGCCAGCGATGTCCAGGAGAGCCTTGCCTTTCCTGGGACTAGCACTCCTGATGGCTATTGGCAGCAGTGGGAGCTATTGGCTCCCGCTGCTGTCAATCACAGCCAGTGAGACAATCAGGAGGCAGAGGGGGCCGCAGCTCTGTGTCTGAATGGACACAAAGAGCGGCAGCTCAGCACGGGTGCCCCCATAGCAAGCTGCTTGCTGTGGAGGCACTCAACAGGAGGGAGAGGCCAGGAGTGCTGACGTGGGACCAGAGAAGGAGAGGATCAGGATGGGGGTGCAAAATCACTGTACGGAGCAGGTAACTATATATAATAGACTTTAATATCACTTTAAATTAGGGAAAGGTTAAAACACCTTTCAGTTCATTTTTTTCTGTCCCTTCTTGTGGGGAAGTGTCCCCTCACTTTATATCCAGGAAATGCAACAGAAATTGACAGAAATTCGCCAAAGTGAAGGGTGTTCACTTATTAGCCATGTTTTACCAAAACAGGTATCCCCATTAGAAGATTTTCCCTCACCTCTTGTTCTGGCGACAACTCGCATTAGAAATAGCGCCTGCAATCCGCCCTCAAACTGCTGCTCCATTGTTTGCAGTGTGAAAGTGTGTAGTGTGAAAGCCCGAGGGGTTTCACACTAGAGCGGTGCGCTGGCAGGACGTCAGGAAAAGTCCTGTCAGCAGCTTCTTTGGAGCGGTGAAGGAGCGCTGTGTTTACCGCTCCTCCGCCGCTGCTCCCCATTGAAATCAATGGGGCAGCGCTGTAATACCACTGGCAAAACGCCGCTATTGCAGAGAAAGCCAAAAGCATGGTGGGGAGGTAAGGAATTCATTTCCCAACAAGGCTCTTTGTACATCGTTGTTCACTTTACTTTTTCCATCTTGTAAAGTTAAACACTGCCTTGGACATGGGCTTTAATATCTTATCCCAAGTTAGCCTTGAAGAGCTTCCTGCAGGACCAGCATTTTCTCCTCCACTGTCTGTGAGTCAGACAGTACTTCCAAGACAGTACATCAGACAGTACTTCCAAGACTTGGGTTGTAAGACCTAAGCCCCAAGTCAAACTCCTAGGATTTTGGATAAGTCTATTCTGATACCGAAGAAGATAAACCAGGATGAAGTTAGACTCAGGGACAAAGAGACTCAGCTGAAGTCCTCAAAGGTCTAGATGTGTGAAAATGGACCACGGATCAGCAATAATTATATATTTTATGACATCAAGTTCCTTCTGTCTAAAAATTGTTGTTTGCAGTGTAGAGCATTTAAATATTTAATCATTAGGGTGATGTCAATCCCTCTACCAGCCCAGAGCGAAAGTTGCTGTACTTCATCTCTTATTTGTGGTTCCAGCATCATTATGGCCTCTAGGTGGCACTGACAATAAATGAAACTACACATATTAGAGAAAATATGGCAATTTGCACCCTGATTGTGTGGATGTTTGTCATATACACACAGTGAACATTTTATACATCGACCCCTAAATGTTTTTATTTCCAGTATGTGTCATGTTGTGTAAACACAGCTAAAATGGTTCCGAAAGTACATGCTGTTTCCGCTCTGAAAAAGCTGCCCATACAGAATGGACATCCAAACATTTTCATGCTTCCTCTGTTGCTGCTAAACTTTTTTATCCCACTTATTTAATCAGAAATTTAGTAATTTAAAGAGGTTGTAAACCCTCATGTTTTTCCACGTAAATGCATAGGATGAAGAAACACCTGGCAGTAACCGGCCCGCCAGCCCAGCCCCCCCACCCCCGTTTTACTTACCCGAGCCCTGGAATTTCCCACGACAGAGACGTGCTGTCCCTCAGCCCAGGGTTCTCGGCTCTTGATTGGATAGATTGATAGCAGCACAGCCATTGGCGCGTGGTATTGTCAATCAAATCCAATGACGTGGGTGCCAGGGGGCGGGGCCAAGTCCCATATTCGGACTCGGGAGCGCGCCCAGAAGTCAAGGATGGGGGCCACTCTGTGCAAAACGAACTACACAGTGGAGGTAGGTATGATATGTTTGTTATTTAACCACTTACGGACCGCCCGCTGTCATTATACGGCGGCTGTTTGAAGGAGGATATCGTTGTTATGGCAGCAGCTAGCTGCCATAACCCTGGTATCCTCATCAGCAGCAGGCGGTTCGCTACAAGATAAAAGTGGTCTCTGCGGCGGATTCGCTGCAAGATCACTTATATCGGTGGCGGGAGAGGGCCGCCCCTCCCGCCACAATCCGGTGCCCTCCACCGCTTACCGGAGCCTTCCTGTCAGTAGCTGGGTATGGAGACATGTGAGGGGAAGATGGCCCCTACCCGTCTCCATACAATTGCTGGGCGGAAGCGACATCAAAACGTCACTTCCGCCCACAGCTCTTAAAGCGCCATTTTTTTAAATAATTTTTTTAAATGACAAATTTCTTTTTTTTTTGCTTTTTTTAAAATTTTAGTCTAAATATGAGATCTGAGGTCTTTTTGACCCCAGATCTCATATTTAAGAGGTCCTGTCATGCTTTTTTCTATTACAAGGGATGTTTACATTCCTTGTAATAGGAATAAAACTGAAACATTTTTTTTTTTTAAAACAAATAAAAAATAAGGTAAATTTAAAAAAAAAAATTTTTAATTTTAAACGCGCTGCGTCCCGACGAGCTTGCATGCGGAAACGAACGCATAGGTAAGTAGCGTCTGCATATGAATACGGTGTTCAAACCACACATGTGAGGTATCGACACGATCAGTAGAGCGAGAGCAATAATTCTAGCTCTAGACCTCCTCTGTAACTTAAAACATGCAATCTGGATAATTTTTTAAATGTCACCTATGGAGATTTTTAAGGGTAAAAGTTTGTCTCCATTCTACGAGCGGGCGCAATTTTGAAGCGTGACATGTTGAGTATCAATTTACTTGGCGGAACATTATCTTTCACAATATAAAAAAAAATTGGGCTAACTTTACTGATGTCTTATTTTTTAATTCAAAAAAGTGTATTTTTTCCCAAAAAAGTGCGCTTGCAAGACCGCTGCGCAAATACGGTGTGACAAAGTATTGCAACAACCACCATTTTATTCTCTAGGGTGTTAGAAAAAAAATTATAATGTTTGGGGGTTCTATGAGTAATTTTCTAGCAAAAAAAAACAGTTTTTAACCGCTTAAGGACGCCTCCTGCACATATACGTCGGCAGAATGGCACGGCTGGGCACATCAACGTTCAGGTACGTTGTCCTTTAAGAGCCCAGACGTGGGTCGCACGCACGCCGCTGACGGCGCACTCGCGACCCGGTCCTGAGCTCCGTGACCGTGGCCGTGGGACCGGCGGACCCGAACGCCGCTGGTGTCCCGAAATTGTCGCTCTATTTTTGTTTATAGCGCAAAAAATTAAAGCCGCAGAGGTGATCAAATACCACCAAACGAAAGCTCTATTTGTGGGAAAAAAAGGACGCCAATTTTGTTTGGGAGCCACGTCGCACGACCGCGCAATTGTCAGTTAAAGCGACGCAGTGCCGAATCGCAAAAAAGGGCCTGGTCCTTTGGCTGCAAATTGGTCCGGGGCTTAAGTGGTTAACTTGTAAACAACAAATCTCAGAAAGAGGCTGGGTCCTTAAGTGGTTAAAAAAAAAAAAAAAAAAAATCTAAGCTTTAAATTAACTTTAAATCTTACTTGTAACTTTAATGTAAAATACATGACCTCTTTCCCTCTCACTGCCTACACCTCTTTACATTTGGAGGAAAATAAATTTACCTCATATGGAAAGGCTCCTTCACAGTAAGAGCTGTGAAAATGTGGAATAGACTTCCTCAAGAACTAGTTTTGGCCAGCTCGGTAGCTTGTTTAAAAAAAGTGCTAGATGCATTTTTTAAATACACAAAATATAACTTGAGATTAAAATTTATAGGTAGTAGCAACATGGGTAATTGATCCAGGGAGTATCCGATTGCCTCTAGAGGGATCAGGAAGGATTTTTCCCCCCTGCTGGAGCAAATTGGACCGTTCTTCATACAGGGTTTTTTTTTGTTTTTTTTTTGCCTTCCTGTGGATCAACTGTGGTATAGGATTCTGTATATAGAGGTTTTCTATTTAATTTATCTATTTATTTTTATTGGTTGAGCTAGATGTGTCTTTTTTCAACCTAACCATGTAATCTGAATGTGAGCTGTATATTACATTCTACAATATCATTTTTGTTAGTAGCACACTTTTATTTACATGGTTGAAATGCCTGAAAGAGCCATTACAAATCCAGACACATCCCATCAATAGGGAATTCATAGCTTTAAGCCAAATATTACTCATCCAGATTCAGGAGGAAGTAATGTGAACAGTGGTTTAAATGAACAGGTTGAGTAAAATAAAGGTGTGTTTATAGATTAGAAAAGTCTTCAGGTTTGTACATGTTTTATTGTTATAGATTATGATCCCAGAGAAATATTATTTCAAATTAATCATCAACAAAAATATTTTTCTTTCTGCCTAAAATTACTAAGCAGATCAAGCACAGTTCACTAGCTATACCTTGTGCGTTTTTTTCCACAATGCTTGCTACTTTCAACCATGTATGTAACGATTATATATGGGTGAAGGTACCGGCGCCAATTATATATTACTCTATATCAGCTAATGCATGTGATAGGCTGCAGTCTAAAAAAAACAGTTGCCCTATTTATGGGTGCCTGTGATTGTGAGTTATTTGTAAAAGAGAGCCGTGCCAATCACTCTAATTTTATCAACCATCCATGTGTACCAAAAGTGGCGATAGATCTATTATAACAAAGAGGGTCGTGTCACCCACCTTTTTATCAATAGCTCACCCAATTACAATATAGACCTCCTAAAAGTGCTCTGTGCTTAATGTGGCAAAAAAAAAAAAAAAAAAATATGTAATTTAATAAAAATTTGTTATAGCTATCACAAAATTGTTTCTGTGAAATAAACTATATTTTATACCTAACACAAAGGTATTGCTGTGCCCATGGATGTGCCAGTGAATTGATTCCTATACCACTCCATTATGCATACCACCCAGATGATTTACATCAATCAAACATCCGCTTAGGTATAAGAAAAACATTTTTTTTAATATATAAAATATATATATATATAATATATAATAATATATATATAATATATATAATATATATATATAAGAAAAAGTGATGCCACAACAAATAAAATAAAATATATTGTCCAATTAATAACACCGCTCGTGACTATATCTTCTCTGTCCAGGTGCTATGAAGCCACCCTAAACGTGAATCCGCCACTCATCAGAACCAGGTGAGTTTGAGCCTTTGGTTTAATTCCTGGATAACCACTCCTGACTCTGATCGTTACCGTCTGCTATTTCACGGGTTCAGTCTGGGTAATCTGGGCAGTCTCCACTCTCAAAAAGAATAAATTGCTCCCATGGTGTAGTATATCAAAGTAAATTTATTTTAAAACAGTTTAAAAAGTAAAAATTACACTCACATTTCTGTGTGCCTTAGGCCGGCACTGAGCTGTTTCAGCCGCTTACGGCTAGGAAATTTGTGACGCGACTTCCGGTTTGAGCGGAAGCGAGGCGTGGAGCGCAAACGAGCGGAGAAGCAACACACGCTGATTTGGGTTATCCCGCACACGCGGCTGAAACAGCTCAGTGCCGGCCTAAGGCACACAGAAATGTGAGTGCAATTTTTACTTTTTAAACTGTTTTGAAATAAATTTACTTTGATATACTACACCATGGGAGCAATTTATTCTTTTTGAGAGTGGAGACTGCCCAGATTACCCAGACTGAACCCATGAAATAGCAGACGGTAACGATCAGAGTCAGGAGTGGTTATCCAGGAATTAAACCAAAGGCTCAAACTCACCTAGTTCTGGTGAGTGGCCATTACTTAAGAGGTGGTGAATTCACGTTTAGGGTGACTTCATAGCACCTGGACATAGAAGATATAGTCACGAGCGGTGTTAGTAATTGGACAATATCTTTTATTTTATTTGTTGTGGCATCACTTTTCCTTATATATATTTTTTTTTTTTATATATCGAAAAAACTTTTTTTTTCTTATACCTAAGCGGATGTATGATTGATGTAAATCCTCTGGGTGGTATGCATAATGGAGTGGTATAGGAATTAATTCACTGGCACATCCATGGGCACAGTAATACCTTTGTGCTAGGTATAAAATATAGCTTATTTCACAGAAACAATTTTGTGATAGGTATAACTAATTTTTATTAAATTATATATATTTTTTTGGGCACATTAAGCACAGAGCACTTTTAGGAGGTCTATATTGTAATTGAGTGAGCTATTGATAAAAAGGTGGGTGACACGACCCTCTTTGTTATAATAGATCTATCACCACTTTTGGTACACGTGGATGGTTGATAAAATTAGAGTGATTGGCACGGCTCTCTTTTACAAATAACTCTCATGTAACCATTATGTATGTATTTTGTGCAACAACTACTGTACATCAGTATTTAGTATAGATATATTCTTCAACCAGTAGAGGGCACTGCCTCTATGGTATGCTATGTGTCTTTTCCCTGAATAAAGTTTTATGTTTCCTGTCTGCAGTTAAGCAGAAAAAGCCCATGTGGACAATGGACTGTCTGTTTTGTAGGGCTATGTGCAGAATTTCGAACATGCAACCTGAGTAATCCCCAGACCCTACTTTCTCTTCCTTGTAAAAATCCCCTCCTCACTTGCTTACGCTCCCTTCTCCACACCATTCAATCTTATTCTCCCCCCACTTTCCCCTAGCCCCCTCTCAACCCTTTTCCACCAGTATGCTGTTTCAGCTCAACACTCACACAATCTTATCTATAAGCCTCATTTAACAACACCTTATTCTACATCAAGTGGTCTTCTGCTATTCGGGAATCCACCTCACTCTGGTGTTTCATCTGAATTGCTGATCTTAATCTGGTAATCTCATACCATTTGTTGTACCTCTGTATGGCCATGTTACCAACTGGTGATATTCTTATTATGTCATTTCAGTTTGTCATAATGCTTGGGTCCTTACATGCATATATCTCGCTATAGAAAAAAAAGGAGGCCCTAAGGCCAACTGTGAACTGCTGTGAACAAGGCTTATCGCCGAAACTAGTCTGCTGCTGACTGTACTCACTGTCAAACCTAAGTCTTCTGTTGCATGTTTCCTGAATCGTGACAACACTTGAAAATAAATACGCTTGATGTTATGGAGTTGCCGGCTGCTTTTATTCGATGACCCTAAGGCCAACGAAGCATGTAATGAGCAGACCTTGAATTTAAAGTGGATGTAAAACCTCACACATTCCCAATGAAGTGAACAGCCTCAGATGTTACACAGAAATTAAACAAATATCCCTACATCAATTTTACATGTATATCTGCTGTCTTCAGCTTTCTATATTCTTTATGAAGTTCATGTCCTGTTAGAGATTTTCTCTTCCTGTTCAGCACTAGGAGTGGATTCTTGGCATATATCCAAGACAACTGATTGGAGGAAAGTCCCCCCCCCCCATCCACATAGGCAAAGGAAAGAAGGAATTTGAAGAGCTGTGCTGTGACAAGACAAGCTCTCTGATAACCTATTTATAGCAACCTCTCCCGACACAAATTTCAGGCTGGTTTTATCTTGGTTGACAGAGAACTTGACAGAAGTTATCATGCGGATAACAGAGCAACGGAACAGCAGAGACACACAAGACTTAGTGCTTTGGAGAGTGATAAGAGAACACTACAGATATATGTGCTTAGGTAAACTTTCATGAATCAGGGTTACATCCACTTTAAGTCTCAGTCAGTTATTACTAATCGAATGTGTAAAGAATACATTTTCATTATGAAGCCACTAAGGCCCCTTTCACACTGGGGCGGTTTTCAGGCGGTACAGCGCTAAAAATAGCGCCTGTACACCGCCTGAAAAAACCGGCCCCATTCACTCCAGTGTGAAAGCCGGCGGGCTTTCACACTGGAGCGGTGCGCTAGCAGGACGGTAAAAAAAGTCCTGCTAGCTGCATCTTTGGAGCGGTGTAGGAGCGGTGTATTTACCGCTCCTATACCGCTCGTTCCCATTGAAATCAATGGGAAACCGCGGGGATACCGCCCGCAAACCGCCGCTGCAGCGGCGGTTTGCGGAGGTTTTTAACCCTTTTGCGGCCGCTAGCGGGGGTTAAAACCACCCCGCTAGCGGCCGCATACCGCGGGTAAAGCGATGGTAAGCAGCGCTAAATATAGCGCTGCTTTACCGTCGCCGCCCCGCACCGCTCAGGTGTGAAAGCAGCCTAAATCTAAGGTTTCACAAAATAAGAATACAGTAACTAATAATAAAATAGCAGGACAGTAAAAAGTAACTAAACAATTTGATTTCTATCATTCACATACAGTGGGAGAACACAGATCTACGTTAACAATGGTACAGTGCTATCGTTTTGCGCAGTATGAATTAACCCTGTGCTATTGCTAATGTCACGTTTTCTCTGATTAACAAACATCCTTGTGGTTTGAAAGTTCACATAAACAGGATGTAATCTGCATCACTCCACTTATCACTTGTCAGTAATTTTCTGCTGAATAATGACACGTCCATGTGTCAAGAAACACGCAGTTTAGAAAAAATTTGCCTAAGCATGTTTTCCTAGTTTAAGCAACTATTCCTGAATAATGCAGTGAAAACTCTGAGAACATACATTATCTAGAGGAAGTACTTCTTTGCCCCCTCACCCAATCAAACGTAAGTGTTCTGTTGCATGTTTCCTGAATCGTGACAACATGACGGATCCAATTATTTTCAACCATGCCCATTCATACCTCAGCATTGTGTCACTTGTTGCGCAAAGGACTACATGACCTTTTTTTTCGGGCAGAATCCCTCAAATTTTTGGCACCATAAATTTGAATGGGAGAGCCTGAAAACGCATGACACAAGTGTTTTAGCTTGTTTTTTATGTACTGTATGTTCGCACCAATAAATTATTCTAACAGACACAAGGAAGAAGACAACATATGATACTGCTTTCAATTGGACAAAACAAAAATGACTGAAGCTTGAAAACACATAATAAAACAATTGCAATATGCTTCATAAAAGAGCACAAATTGCCTAATTACCCTCATGTACAAGTGTGAATAGGGACTCTTGGTCAATGTATTTATCTTGTTTTTGACGTGCTTTATTCAGGCAGGTTGAATCATGACCAATAACTTATATCTTATATCTTGGATATTTTATATATGGTTACATTGGTCTAGCTTGGACTTATGTATATACCATACCTGGCCAATGCACCTGAAAGTTGAAAATCACTGAAGTAGACACCGCTACACATTAGTGCCATTCAGAGAATGCTTTGAATTTGTGACATCACCACACTGCCTCTCCACCTCTTGGTGGACATCACCTTCATGAGGTGGGACCGTGACTACCTGTGAGATTGCATGCCACACCCCTCCCAAAAATGCTTCTTTCCCCAGATACAATATATAAAATAACGACACAAAATACAAATTCTTTTGTCAGATAAAATGGCCGTGGCACTTTATTGTTTTTTTCACATAAAGTATCCTTCAATACTCTTTTATTATCAACCAAGTGACATCATGAATTCAAATAAACATCAATTCTTGCTGCTCAGTTTTTGGAACTCCAGCAGCAGTACCACATATTTTTTTACATAGAAAATAAACAGTCCCCCCGAAATGCCGGGGTGACCCAACCACATAAAGTGCTTGCGACTGGGGTGGGAGGGAGCAGTGGCGTAGCGTGGGGGGTGCAGGGGGTGTCGTGGCCCCGGGCGCGACATTTAGGGGGCCGCCAGTATGTGTCACTACTGGCTGCCTCCTCCTAATTTCAAGTTTCTGTGTCCCCCGCGCTCCGGCCGCCATGTTAAGTGTCCAGCGCCCTGTGATTGGGCGTATGGGGGTCATGTGAGGCATAGGGCTGGCCTGTCCACGATCGCTCCTGAAGTCCCACCTCTGCACATGACCCCTATACGTCCAATCACAGTGCGCCGGACACTGAACATGGCAGCTAGAGCACGGGGGAGAGAAGCAAAAATGTGAGCTGCTGCTGTTTTTTCCTCCTCCTATCCTCCGGACCGATGAAGGCCAGGACAAGAAGGTGAGTGAGACTCCCTCGTGAGAGTCTTGTTACTGGCCCGGGGGGGGGGGGAGAGAGAGAGAGAGAGAGAGACTGTAGGAAGGACATTATAGTGTAGAATGGTGGTCAGTGTAGTGTAGTATAGTGGCCAGTGTAGTGTAGTGTAGTGTAGTATGGTGGTCAGTGTAGTGTAGTATGGTGGTCAGTGTAGTGTGGTATAGTGGTCAGTGTAGTGTAGTATAGTGGTCAGTGTAGTGTAGTATAGTATAGTGGTCAGTGTAGTGTGGTATAGTGGTCAGTGTAGTGTAGTATAGTGGTCAGTGTAGTGTAGTATAGTGGTCAGTGTAGTGTAGTATGGTGGACAGTGTAGTGTAGTATAGTGGTCAGTGTAGTGTAGTATGGTGGTCAGTGTAGTGTAGTATGGTGGTCAGTGTAGTGTAGTATAGTGGTCAGTGTAGTGTAGTATGGTGGTCAGTGTAGTGTAGTATAGTGGTCAGTGTAGTGTAGTATGGTGGTCAGTGTAGTATAGTGGTCAGTGTAGTGTAGTATAGTGGTCAGTGTAGTGTAGTATAGTGGTCAGTGTAGTGTAGTATGGTGGTCAGTGTAGTGTAGCATTATGGTCAGTGTAGTATGGTGGTCAGTGTTATGTAGTGGTCAGTGTAGTGCAGTATGGTGGTCAGTGTAGTGTAGTATAGTGGTCACTGTAGTGTAGTATGGTGGTCAGTGTAGTGTAGTATAGTATAGTGGTCAGTGTAGTGTAGTATAGTGGTCAGTGTAGTGTAGTATGGTGGTCAGTGTAGTATAGTGGTCAGTGTAGTGTAGTATGGTGGTCAATGTAGTGTAGTATGGTGGTCAGTGTAGTGTAGTATGGTGGTCAGTGTAGTGTAGTATGGTGGTCAGTGTAGTGTAGTATGGTGGTCAGTGTAGTGTAGTATGGTGGTCAGTGTAGTATGGTGGTCAGTGTAGTATGGTGGTCAGTGTAGTATGGTGGTCAGTGTAGTGTAGTATGGTGGTCAGTGTAGTGTACTATGGTGGTCAGTGTAGTGTACTATGGTGGTCAGTGTAGTATGGTGAACAGTGTAGTGTAGTATGGTGGTCAGTGTAGTATGGTGGTCAGTGTAGTATGGTGGTCAGTGTAGTGTAATGTAGTGGTCAGTGTAGTGTAGCATGGTGGTCAGTGTAGTGTAGTATGGTGGTCAGTGTAGTGGACAGTGTAGTATAGTGGACAGTATAGTGGTCAGTGTAGTGTAGTGGACAGTATAGTATAGTGGTCAGTGTAGTGGACAGTATAATGGTCAGTGTAGTGTAGTGGACAGTGTAGTGGTCAGTGTAGGGTAGTTCTCAGTGTAGTGTAGTGGTCAGTATAGTGTAGTGGACAGTATAGTATAGTGGTCAGTGTAGTGGACAGTATAGTGGTCAGTGTAGTGGTCAGTAAAGTGTAGTGGACAGTATAGTGTAGCTGTCAGTGTAGTGTAGTAGACAGTATAGTGGTCAGTGTAGTGGTCAGTAAAGTGTAGTGGACAGTATAGTATAGTGGTCAGTGTAGTGGACAGTATAGTATAGCGGTCAGTGTAGTATAGTGGTCAGTGTAGCTCTCAGTGTAGTGGACAGTATAGTATAGTGGTCAGTGTAGTATAGTGGTCAGTGTAGCTCTCAGTGTAGTGGACAGTATAGTATAGTGGTCAGTGTAGCTCTCAGTGTAGTGGACAGTATAGTGGTCAGTGTAGTGTAGTGGTCAGTGTAGCTTTCAGTGTAGTGGACAGTATAGTATAGTGGTCAGTGTAGTATAGTGGTCAGTGTAGATCTCAGTGTAGTGGACAGTATAGTATAGTGGTCAGTGTAGTATAGTGGTCAGTGTAGCTCTCAGTGTAGTGGACAGTATAGTATTGTGGTCAGTATAGTATAGTGGTCAGTGTAGCTCTCAGTGTAGTGGACAGTATAGTATAGTGGTCAGTGTAGTATAGTGGTCACTGTAGCTCTCAGTGTAGTGGACAGTATAGTATAGTGGTCAGTGTAGTATAGTGGTCAGTGTAGCTCTCAGTGTAGTGGACAGTATAGTATAGTGGTCAGTGTAGTATAGTGGTCAGTGTAGCTCTCAGTGTAGTGGACAGTATAGTATAGTGGTCAGTGTAGTGTGTAGTGGTCAGTATAGGAATCAGGTAGGTCAGTACTATTGTTTTTGAAGGGACTCGGGGAGTGCTAAAAGTCTGCAGGTTAGGGGGCACAAATTACTTGCCTTGCCCCGGGTGCTGACAACCCACGCTATGCCACTGGGAGGGAGGGAGCTTTCTTCTTCCTGTCTTGCCGCTGGGAAAGAGGGAGAACTCTATCTCCCCAGCCCTTAAATAACCTTTCCCAAGTTTTCCAGACGATTCCCTGGCTTCCCATTGGTCCGCTATCCTGGTCCTGAAATAACTGAAAGGGGACAGCACCCTAATCACCGGCTGGTCTGAATGCTGTAATCCCAAATTAAATAATGGGACGGGGTAGCCACAATCTCAAGCAAGTGGGCCCATATTGTGCCCCCTTTATACATTCTCATACTTCCTGTTTAACAGCTTCAGCCCCGGAAGGATTTACCCCCTTAATGACCAGGCCATTTTTTGCAATACGGCACTGCGTCGCTTTAACTGACAATTGCGTGATCGTGCGGCGCTGAACCCAAACAAAATTAAGGTCCTTTTTTCCCCACAAATAGAGCTTTCTTTTGGTGGCATTTGATCACCTCTGATGTTTTTATTTTTTGTGCTATAAACAAAAAAATAAAAACGACAATTTTAAAAACAAAAAAACTATATTTTTTACTTTTTGCTATAGTAAATATCCCCCCAAAAAAATTGTCTTCATCTGTTTAGGCCAATATGTATTCTTCTACATAGTTTTGGTTAAAAAAAAAATCACAATAAGCGTATATTGATTGGTTTGCGCAAAAGCTATAGTGTCTACAAAATAGGGGATATATCTATAGCCATTTAAAGGACCGCCGTACCGGTACGGCGATTCACGCAGCCGAGCCAACCTGCCGTAGTATAACTGCGGCGGCTGGTCGGCAATCGGCTAAATAACGCTGGGCATCATTCAGTCAGGAACTGAGGTGGTGGCTGCTGAAAAAGAGGGCACAGGGAACAATACAACAGAAAGGATTTAACCGCATGTTGACCAGCCACCACAGTTGTACTGCAGCAACATGGATCAGGTGCGCGAATCGCCGTCATGTTACGTCGGTAAGATAGAGGGAAACTAGGGGGCGCATGCCCTGCTCGTCCACGGAGCCGATGCGAGTGCCCAGTGGTCGCGATCACCGGTGGGCTCCCAAGATCGCTCGGGGCACACGAGAACTGGGATCTGTGTGTGTAAACACACCGTTTCCGGTTCTACGAGGGTAGAACAGACAGATTGTCTGTTCATACAGAGTATGTACAGCGATCTGTCATCTCCCCTGCACAGTCCCATCCCCCCTTCAGTTAGAACACACACTAGGACACACTTAACCCCTTCACTGCCCCCTAGTGGTTAACCCCTTTACTGCCAGTGACATTTTTATAGTAATCAATGCAATTTTATAGCATTGATCGCTGTAAAAATGCCAATGGTCCCAAAAATGTGTCAAAATTGTCAGACGTGTCCGCCATATTGCGCTTTTATTGCGTTTTTTTGTTACCAAAAATATGTAGAAGAATACATATCAGCTTAAACTGAGGAAAAAAATATGTTTTTTTTTATATATTTTTGAGGGATATTTATTATAGCAAAAAGTAAAAAAGAATGATTTTTTTTCAAAATTGTTGCTTTTTTTTGTTTATTGCGCAAAAAATAAAAAACGCAGAGACGATCAAATACCATCAAAAGAAAGCTCTATTTGTGGGGAAAAAAGGACACCTCACGCACCTTTGATTGGGTGCAACGTCACATGGCCGTGTCATTTAAAGCGGTGCAGTGCTGAATCTGAAAAAGTGCTCTGGTCAGGAAGGGGGTAAAATCTTCCGGGGCTGAAATTCCTCTCCCTCCTATCCCCTTCTCTCTCTCATCGTCTCTTTTCTATCCCTCCTCCTTCTCTTCCTCTCTCCTCCCCCTTCTCTACCCCCCTCCTTCCCTCTCACTCTCCCTCTCTCTCCCATTCCCTCTTACCTGTCTACCACCATCCCCCCCCCCCATCTCTCTCCCTCTCCTAGTTCTATTTCTGTCCCTCATCCTCCTTTATCTCTCTCCCCTTTGTCTCTCTCTCTCTCTCTCTCTCTCTGGCCCCTCTCTCACCCCACCTCCCTCTTTCCCCCTCTCATTCTGACTCCTGCACTCTATAAGCTGTTACTGCACATTATTACTGCTCACCGATTGGTTGTATGTTACTTAAAGTGATAATAAACCTTACATTTTTTTATCAATTTTAAAATAATAAACACCTGCTCTCTCTCACTCTCCCACCCCCTCTCATCCCCCTTCCCTCTCTCATCCCCCTCTCTCTCTCACCCCCTGTCTCTCTCTCACCCCCTGTCTCTCTCTCACCCCCCTCTCTTTCTCACCCCCTCTCTCTCTCTCACTCCCCCATCTCTCTCTCACCCCCTCTCTCACACTCTTCTCTTTCTCTCACTCGCCTCTCTCACCCCCTCTCTCTCTGAACCCCCTCTCTTTCACCCCTCCCCCACCCCCTCTACCTCAGCCTGTCCGTATACTACCTTAGCCTGTCTGTATACTACCTTAGTCTGTCTATATACCTGCAGGCCACGGCTGGCATGAGGAAGCAAGCCTGTGCCGCCACTATTTGTCTTCAGGCCGGGTCTAGAGGCACATGTCAGACCTTCAGACCACGGCTGAAAAAATAGGTCGAAGGGTGCCACAAAAATCTCCACCCCGCCACCTCCACTGTATACATGGGCAGGGCAATAAGGGTGGGGTTAGGGGTGGAGCAAAGAGGGTGGCAACATTACGTTTGATCTAGGATGTCAAAAATCCTTGCACCCGTGTGTGCAGAAACCAGTGTGTGCCAAAAAGCAGAAAATATGTAAATGAGAGTATTTCATGAGTACAATGACTGCGGCACATGTGTATACAGGGACTAGGCTCTGGTTCTGTTCAATCATCCCCCTTTAAGCCACTCCCACTGTTAGTCTGGGCTTGTTTTCTGCTCGGTACTAGAGTTCCTCATGTTTTTCAGAATCCTAGTCATGCTCACAATTTGTCACACTGTGACATTTACATGTTTAATCGGTAAAAAAAAGTTGTGGGGGGTTGGCAACCCTGTCAGGAAGAACCTGAGTGAGAGCTGAATGGCAGCACAATGCAATTACCTCCACAACCACCTTGCATCATTACTTCACTATGTAACCAGTGGGCATTATTTAAAGCCACCGAAAGCTACTGAAGACAACACACAATTTTTGCCATGGCACGCTGCTTGCGTCGCAATTTTTTTCTGGCAGTAGGGCCTAAATAATGAGCTTGCACACAGGCCACCACTTTCACAAAACACCCCTGGAGGAAGAGCTCCCTACAGTAAATGTGTCTCCTGGAAAAGATGTATACTTTTAGGCCCTGACCTACCTTGCTGCCTGCATGCTGGCTCTGATAGTGGAGGGTTGCCCACCTGGCTGCAGACCACTTGTTCAGCTCACTCTGCCTCAGCAGGTGTGGCCTTTCTGAGCTGCTGAGGGAGGAAAAGTTATGTGTGTTCAGGCCCGGGCTTTTTGGTCTCAGCCAGGCCACCTGTGCTATAAAAAGGGGGAAGGTTGTGGTCCAGGGTCATTGGTTCTGTTCCCGCTCTCGGCTCATGGTATCGGGACTGTTGTACCTTGTACACTAAAGGCACCGGGGTTTTCAGGGGATATCCAAGTCATTGAGAATACCAGCATAGACTATCACCTCATGGCGGTATGCTTGGGCAGCCACAGTACTGTAGTCAGGGTTCATATTGTTCATATTGGACTGTAATGTCAAAGTCTCTCCAGTAAAGTTATTAACTGTTCTAAGCCTGGTCTGAAGTTATTCAAAGGGGTGCATGTGGGTTCTGACATATCTAGAGAGCAAAGGTCTGTAAAGCAGAAGGGGGTATGAAGTAACACCACCACAAAAAGGGGTTAACTTGGTAAGACAAGGAGAAGGAATGTAGTTGCTTAGAGTAACCAAGCACAAGTTCAAGATACCAAGAAACCAGTACTTAGGCATGGTACCTGTTAAGATGACATGTCCTCCGGTACCAAGGGGCCGTTGTCTGGCTCCTCCTCTAACAGATGGTATTCAATAGCAACTGGAACTAAACCTGCATTACAGAGATCTGCGAGCTAGTGGTAAGTAGGCTTGGGTTTTTTCCTGGGCATTGCCAAGGCTTTGTTGTTATCTGTCCCAGCCTTCCAATGCTGCTTACTGCGATAGCCAGCTATAGATGAGGGTGGTGGCAAGTTTTTTTGTTATTACAGAGATCTTTGACCTGGTCACGAGGTACTGGAAGGAAGGAGTTAATGAGCACATATGAGGTCTGCACTATGTGCTCAGTGGGACCCTATTCTGTTACTGGGAGTGAGGTAACAGAGGTACACTGAATGGGCACAGGCTCAGCACGTCCTTTCTAATGCAACATCTACCAAGCTACAGTGTGTAGTGACATGGGACAAGACACTTTTCAGAGATACTCTGTATTTTACTGCACACAATGTGAAAGTGGTCTCAGACTGGTCCCAGGTGAAATGTACCTCCATGTGCAGAGAGAAATAGGCTCCTTCCACACCTCGACATGTCTGGGAACCCAGGAAATTGTGGGTAATGGAGTTAAAAGGGAATGTGTCTGGGCATAGTGAGTAAATGGGCACTTGGCTACACTTACATTCACAGATATGTCTAAGGTGCTCTACAGCAAGCATACATCGTGAAAAAATGCAATTGAAGTGTCAGAGTGCATATACATTGTACCTTAATGCTAAAAACTGACACATGCTCAGTTCAGAGGACAGGGTAAAGATATCCTTTAGTGTTACTTAATGTCAGGGCCGCCAATAGGGGGTACCACTGGTCCTCCTGTAGGGAGCCCGGACAACAAGAGGACCAGTGTTGCAGAAAACCACCTATGACAAAACTGTGTGTCTTTCTGCAGCAACCGAAAGCTGGTTTCTACCGCTCTCCCTCCTATCGGCTTTCAGCTGCTGGGTGAAAGACACACATGGTCGGATTTAAGAAGACCCAGATTTCAGTTCTGCCCCCCAGGCAGGCCCTCCCTTGGATGGTGTGCCTGGCCGGCGGCCACTAAATTCTTTCCCCCGCCCCACCCAAACCAAACTGGGACAACGGCAGCCTGGAGACTGGAGCAGTGGGAGGAGAAGAGGCAGAGAGGAAACAGCCAGGAGGAGGTGCGCTGTGTCGTGCTCTGGCCTTGTGTCAGAAAAGCACTCGTCTTTACAGCACATAAGACCAGATCGCTCTGATCGCATTGGACTGTACACACACACACACACACACACACACACAGTTTGAATACTGCCCCTACTGACGTTTTCTGCTGTTAGGAGATGAGCAACCCTTGGAGGAGCTAGGGGGCTGTAATCTAACTGTGTGTGTTTACAGCCCAATGCGATCTAAGAGCGATCCTGTCTCATGTGCTGCACAGATGAGCGCTGTTCTGACACAAGGTGGGAGCACAACACAGCGCACCTCATCCAGGCTTTGTAGTGGTTTCCCCCTGTAAGTTGGGGAAGGGGGGGAATAAACGTTTGTGCTTAGGATGTTTGTGGAGGAGGGGGGATGGGCGGCTATCTGTGCTGGGAAGGGGGGATATGGGCTAGGAGGATTTTGGGGGCGGGGGGGTTGAGCCAGGTGGGGGAAACATTTGTGCTAGGAGGGGGATTTGGGTAGGGAGGAAGATTTTTTGCTGGTAAGGGTAATTTAGAGGGAGTTGTTTGTGCTAGGAGGAGGGTTTGGGGAAACAAGATTTGTGCTGGGAGGGAGGATTCAGGAGATTTTGTACCAGGAGGGGGTGGGACAATATGGGCTAATAGGAGGGACTGGGGGGGAATTTGTGCTGGCAGGGGGGATTTGGGGTAGGATTTGAGCTGGGGGGGTGGGATGGGGGGGCAAAAATTTGTGCTGGGATAGAAAGTTTGAGAAGAATGAGGATGTGTGCTAGATAGGTTGATTTTTTGGGGGGCGAGGGAGATTTGTGCTAGGAGGGGGGATTGGGTGGGATTTGAGCTGGGGGGTGGTATTGGGGGGGGGGGTTTAATGTTTGTTTTTATGTATGATGGAATGTTTGTGTTCGCTATTAATGATTTTCATGTTTTTTTTGTGAAAATATTGTTTTGAGATTTTTGCTGGGGTGGAGTGGGGGCGGAGGGCTGTTGTCAGGTAGGCTGTACAGGGCCCCGTGATTTCTTCTAACAGCGGCCCTGCTCAAAGTCATCAAGTGACCCCAGAAGCCCTTGTAAACCTGTGGTTACAATTAACACCTAAATAAGCTCATTTATATCAGCTTCTCCTAAAGTACAGTATGTACACATCCTAGATTCTAAAGTAAAACGTACAATTTCAATTCCCAGGGGATGTTTTTTTCTGTCAGCAGCATACCTCAATGCCCAGTAAGAGTTTCGACTTCTGTAAACAATATGTATAATTTAATATCTACTCACTTAAACAATAAACCATATTGTATTTGGATAAATAGTTGATAGAGTATAAGAGAGGGCCGGAACAAGAATGGACCGCAGGGTAATGTTAGTGGAGGGCCGGGCATGACAGTGTGTCTAGTGACACACAGGGAGGATAAAGGGGTGTGGCCATGCAGGGCTGGCCCTGTAAGCAGCAGGGGGAGCGGCCATATAAAAGAGGGGGCGGGACTAAAGGCCTCAGTCGGGAAGGTGGCAGCACACGAGGAGGCAGTTTTACACACTGCTCCTCGTTTTCTTCCCTTGCAAGATGGCGGCCGGGACCTCGTGGAGAGACTACGGACGGCGGCGTCCACCGCAAGAGGAGCGGACGGACTACAGGACCGGGCCGCGGCCGTGCGGGCCTGCAACCGACACAGGGGGACAGCAGGATTATCGTGGGGGTCCGGATGTCGGTTGAGGGAACACACGCGGCCGGATCGCTAGGCCGGCGTGCAGTTCTGCTTTAAGGTCAGTCGTGGCCCCTTGTCAGGGTAACCGGTAGCCCACAGGGGGAACACTCGCCCCCCCCCCCCCCCTCCTTAGAAAAGAGCCCAGACAGAGCCTTCCAGGGGGCCCAGGGGACAGTAGGAGGATCACGTGGGGACCGGATGTCGTCTAGAGGGACACACGCGGCCGGATCGCTG
The DNA here is from genome assembly GCA_028564925.1 of Lithobates sylvaticus. Lineage (NCBI taxonomy): Eukaryota > Metazoa > Chordata > Amphibia > Anura > Ranidae > Lithobates > Lithobates sylvaticus. Next base: position 504,829,132 of record CM053026.1, read on the forward strand.
GGCCGGCGTGCAGGGATGCTGCAAGGTGAGGCGAGCCCCCCCCCCTTTTTTTCAGGGTAACCGGGAGCCCACAGGGGGGAACACTCGCCCCCCTCCTCAGCAAAAGAACCCAGACAGAGCCTTCCAGGTGGCCCAGGCGGAACGCACGCCGTGGGCTACATGCTGGAGGCGGGGCCACGGGCCTACACGGCGCCGCATCCCCAGGCTCTAGTAGGGGAGACTCCCAGGACAGGAATCCCCTGCAGCTCTGAACGAGCGGGGGGGACAGCAGGTAGAGGGACAGACACTTACGGATGCACCCAGCAGGGATGGGCGGATGGATGGAGCAGCAGGCTGGTGCCCCCCCCCCCCCCCCCTCCACAGCAGCAAGCAATGAGGGGGAAAAAGTCGACAGAAAAACAGGTACAGCCAGAAGGGGGGATTTTCTACACCCAGGAGGTTTTCAGCTACAGCCCCCCCCCCAGCAGCTCTGCACGAGCCGAGGGGGGAGGACGGACAGGGGAACGATTTGACGGCTGCAGCGAGACTGACCGGCAGCGTGGCAAGCACCGCAGCGGGTGAGCAGACACCACCATGCGGTAACAGTCGGCTCACGGGGCAGGAGTGGTGCCGGGACCGGCCCATCTGCCTGGGACGTAGTGGGGCGCATGACATCCAGGGGTCCCTCCACAGGGGGTCTGCCGTTTTTATCTCAGCAGGAGGAAGTGAGCAGGTCGGAAGGTGAGGATGAGGAGGAGCCCAGTCGCCAGCTCGCATCGGTGGAGATCGGTACATCGGCTGTGGGGAGGGACTCCCAGACAGGCCGGTAAGTCTAGTCATATTAATGCGTTACGGTTGCCTTTTTTACGAAGCTTACTGGGGGGTTGTGTGTGGTGGGGAGGGCAGGGCTGCGCCTCCAGCGCCGCCGAATGCGGCTACTGGCCGACCAGTAATCAGGGTGGGGTACTGGTTAGCACTCGGGTCTAGAAATAATGTGGGTCACTGGTTCAGAACCCCACTAGGACATTGATAGTTCAATCCATGGACCAGGAAGGTTGTAAGCGGGGAGCGGGAACACAGGGGGTCCGGGGGTTTATGATTGGAGTTGTTAGGGGGGCCTGCGGGCATTTAGTGGTCCGTCTCAGGTACGGTCAATCGCCCTCCAGGAGGAAGTGGTGGAGAAGGTGAGTACCACGAAAAAAAAAAAAAAAAAAAAAAAAAAAGGGGTCCGCGGATCCATCTGTTAGAGCCGTTGTCGGGCGGTTGGTGGGTGCAGCGGATGGCGAGGTATGTCTGAGTTGGGGGACCACAAGTCGCTCACAGGAAACGGTAGGGAAGGAAAACAGCGGAAAGGGGTATGTGGGGAGAATTTCTCCTTATGGCCCTTAGGGAAGTTCATTTATGGACAGAGGAAAAGCCAGATGATACTAATTAAGACGACGAGGAGAAGAGGAGGTTTCGTTTGATTCCTGGGACTGTGGCGAATGGGGTACCAGTGTTCGCCATGGTGGCAGAGGTAATTGAGAAAAAGAACCCCGAGCAAGGTTCGGTATGGGTCTTTTACATGGACGCCGTGGGAAAACTAATCGGGTACAGGGGCTGACGCAGGGCAGTTCGTCCCGTGGTGGGGAGCACGAGGACATTAGGCTTTGGTGTAGGCAAAAGACGCCAGCGCAGCTATTTTCAGGGGGGGGGGTCGGAGGTGCCCTCCTCGGGATCACCGGACGGCAGAAAATAGGGAGTGTGCGGGCAGTGCAACGTGGGATCCTACAAGTTTGGAGGGATCGGTGAGTTAGCACGAAGGCTCAAGGTGGAGGAACGCATACAATCGCTGGGTGAGTTATAAGAAGAAAACGTACCGGGGAGCCCGTCAACCAGAGGGACGAGTCAGGGGGCCGTAGGAAAGTAGACAGCCTTTCCTGAAGATGTAGCCCGGACAGGTTTGCGGCGGTATGGTTTAATGCAGTTTTCTGATGGGGTTTTTTGGAATTCGATTGCCCGCTAATAGTTGTTTCCCCTTTTTGGTCAACAACTTGCGGTCGGCGTGACAGCGCCCGGAGGGGGAGTCTGGAAAATTGGCCATCAGGTGCGCTGGGTCGCAGGGCAGGGCCTGGTAAGGTCATACCATTGGGTGCTTAGTGGTGCCCCGCTAGGGGTGGGGGTTTCACAAAAATATTCGGATATGTGCAGTTTGCTACGCCATTTAACTTTCCCCAAAGGGGGTAGGTCAACGTTTTCATTGATCCTGAGGCTGGGACGGTAGGTTACACGTCCTTTGAAGCCGAAGTGGAGCGATATGGTCAAGGGGCACTAATGGCTAAATCAGATGTGGAGCCTATTTTTGGCGACTGTCGGTTCGTCCATACAGTGTTAGGGCGGGGGGGTTGGTGGCAAGAGCAATCTTAAACTGGGCGGTGGTGGCCCAGGGGTTGTTCTATCCCTGTCGCCTGGTGTAAGCAGATAGTTTATTTTAGAAAGGGTGGTTAGGGATATGACAGGCACGAATCCGTCATCCATTAGTGGGAGGAATTTTCTCTGCGCGGGACATCTTGGTTCCAAGGGTGGGCGATACTGTGGTCCACGTTTCAGCCGTTACAGTCACGGTTAGGGAAAGTGAACTTCGCGGGCGGGATCATTACTAGGGGGGAGAATTTTGTCGGTGGATGTCGCCTGCCTCGGCAGCGGGGGAAGGCTCCCGCGCATTTCATCTGGTTGAAAGAGGGACACAGGGATGACCCCAGGTATGGTATTAATTTCGGGCTGAGTTTCACGGGAGGTGGTTTGGAGGTTGGGCCAGGTGAGCAACTTCAATGTGGAGTTGGTTACAGACGCCGCAGGATCTATTGGATACGGGGCGTACTTACAGGGATGAGGTAATGTGAGCTGTGGCCACAGCCGTGGGTGGGGCAGGGGTTTTCGTTATTTGGTGCTCCTGGGTCTGTTTTTCGGTGGTACTTGCGTGGTAATTGGGGATAGCAATGCCGCAACTTTGAAATTAAGATGTAACTGTGATAACACGGGGTGGTGCAGGTCAGCAATAGCGTGTCGGAGTTTTTCACAACATGGCATTCGGTTAATGCGATGGCGGGGGTGGAGCTGTTGGTAATAGAACGGGTTTCTCTATACGGTGCAGGTTCCGGGGGTAGAGAATACAATGGTGTTGTTTATGGGGGCGGAGGTTGGTTGGGAGAGTCGTCAGCTCGGCTCTTGGTTGTAATTTGTATTCAGGAACATGAAAGGCAAGCAGTCGGCATCGTCCATAGCAATGAAGTTCGCGGGGTTGGCCTTTGGGGTTTCAATTAAAAAAAAAAAAAAAAAAAAAAAGGGGGGGGGGGGGGGGTTTGGTAAAAAAGGTGTTTTGGGGTAAAACAGGCCATTAAAGGATACCGTAAGGATCATAGGTCAATGGACAGGAGGCGGACAATTGTGGGTAGAATTTAGTCGTTTTAGTGGTACAGTTGGGTTCGGTTATACCGACCAGTTTTGAATGATGGTCGTTGGCAATGGGGTTTTTCACTGGCAGTTTGGGGCACTTCGCTTTGGGGAGATGGGTAACCTGGGAAAAGCGGGGGCAGGATGCTGTTGGGTAGAAGTGGTGGTAGTATACGACGGCAGGTTGTTGGTGTTTTGTGACGATGGTAAAAAAGGGACACGGTTCTTTGGAAATGTTTGGGGGAAGTTGGGGATGGAGAGTTCCGCTTACGCCTCACACTCCTTCCGGATGGGAGCGGCTTACGGAGGCCGCCAGGTTCGGGTTGGATGAGGTGGTTGTGCGACGGATGAAGAAAGGGGAATCGAAGCGATTCCGGGCCTAGAAGGGGCTTCAGTTGGTCTATATAAAAAAAAAAAAAAAAAAAAAAATATAATACATTTGGATATATATATATATATATATATATATATATATATATATATATATATATATAGGTAAGAGGAGTGCATTGGTTGTTACGGATATCTGCCTGTTTTAGTACCTGGTACCTGTTAAGGGGAGTTAGAATTGGTGCATGTCATTTACACTATGTTTGTCAATTCAGAGAGAGGGCTACTACGCCTCGTCTGGAAGTTCTGACACTCAGGTGTGTGTTGGGAGGCACGGAAGGGGAACGTGGGACCAGGTGGGAGGCAGTAGGGTATTTCTGGGAAGAAAATTACCATACAGTGTTTGGGTAGACCAGGAATGAGGTGGGGCAGGGTGGTCCCAGAGGTTGAGCGATTTGCTGGGTGGATAGGCCACTTGAGGTAATGGGCAACCAAGGTGGCGGTGGTGACCTGCTAGTGCGGACAGTCAGGGTCCCGATTGCAGACATAAAAGCTGATATGACAGACCTGTGGGTGACATTCCCAGACACGTTGCTAGTATGGTCAGTCTGGCAAAGGGGATGGTGGTTTCGTCACAGGGAACTGGAAGACAAACGTGGGCTTCATATGGGAGAAAAGGTCCACTTAACGGATGTGGGCATTGTCATTTGGTCTTTGGGTGTGCAGAATGGGATTCAGTCGGCCCTGCGGGTGTGGAGGTGCCTTCAAGGATGAGGTGTCAACCTTTCAGGCTATGGCGGTGTTTGTTTGTTTGGTCAGTGACGGTAGCAGTTATGGAGGTGGTAAGTGTGTGGGGGGCTCATCATTAGATGGCCCCTCCGGTGTGTGGGGGGCTCATCATTAGATGGCCCCTCCGGTGTGTGGGGGGGGCTCATCATTAGATGGCCCCTCCGGTGGGTGGGGGGCTCATCATTAGATGGCCCCTCCTGTGGGGGGCTCATCATTAGATGGCCCCTCCGGTGTAGTACATCAAATTTATTTGATGATTACTCGTTGTGCACTGCGGGAAAGGTGTTTGTCTCCGGGCGGTACAGGTGGAGGCCAGTTGGTTACGGTAAAATCCCGCAGTGCCCCCTGGTGGTTTCATATATATACACCGAGAATTATATATATACGTTTATAGTACTTAGCTCCGTCACTGACCAACAAACAGGGTGTAACTGATTGTTTATGTGTTTATATGTGTTTTATCGTTATTGGTATTTATATCTGAGTTAATTGGAGTTTACATTTAATAAAAGGCCGTTGCGGCCATTTACTCCACAAGATGGTGTGGCCTCTTATTTTAGGGTTTAAGTAAGGGGAGTATATGGTTTTATCAGCCTATGGGTATTATCTAGGCTACACTGGTCAAGAGAGGGCCGGAACAAGAATGGACCGCAGGGTAATGTTAGTGGAGGGCCGGGCATGACAGTGTGTCTAGTGACACACAGGGAGGATAAAGGGGTGTGGCCATGCAGGGCTGGCCCTGTAAGCAGCAGGGGGAGCGGCCATATAAAAGAGGGGGCGGGACTAAAGGCCTCAGTCGGGAAGGTGGCAGCACACGAGGAGGCAGTTTTCCCACCCACCCTCCCTAATGTAAGGTCAGTTTTGGAGGTGTTAATGTTTTTGTTGTCATTTCAGGAGCAGGAACAGCGTTGGCGTCATGACAGCAAGGAGTTGGCGGTGTTTGTTTGTTTGGTCAGTGACGGTAGCAGTTATGGAGGTGGTAAGTGTGTGGGGGGCTCATCATTAGATGGCCCCTCCGGTGTGTGGGGGGCTCATCATTAGATGGCCCCTCCGGTGTGTGGGGGGCTCATCATTAGATGGCCCCTCCGGTGGGTGGGGGGCTCATCATTAGATGGCCCCTCCTGTGGGGGGCTCATCATTAGATGGCCCCTCCGGTGTAGTACATCAAATTTATTTGATGATTACTCGTTGTGCACTGCGGGAAAGGTGTTTGTCTCCGGGCGGTACAGGTGGAGGCCAGTTGGTTACGGTAAAATCCCGCAGTGCCCCCTGGTGGTTTCATATATATACACCGAGAATTATATATATACGTTTATAGTACTTAGCTCCGTCACTGACCAACAAACAGGGTGTAACTGATTGTTTATGTGTTTATATGTGTTTTATCGTTATTGGTATTTATATCTGAGTTAATTGGAGTTTACATTTAATAAAAGGCCGTTGCGGCCATTTACTCCACAAGATGGTGTGGCCTCTTATTTTAGGGTTTAAGTAAGGGGAGTATATGGTTTTATCAGCCTATGGGTATTATCTAGGCTACACTGGTCATGGAATTAGTCAGATGCATGACAATAGGAAATAGATATAGCTAGACCAGGTTCATAAGGTGTGAACCAGGAAAAGAAAAAGTTACTTTGAATGCCATGCATAACTCGCTAATTTCTGCATTGTTTAGTCTACTTATCACAAGCTGATTAAGATAGATCAATATCCCTGTAGATTATTCTCATGTTTTCTTTTTTTTAATATAAAGTATTGGTTAGTAACTCATCTTAGAAAATTAGTCTTCAAAGAGGTTGTATATGAAAATACACTATATTGTCAAAAGTATTGTCAAAAGTGATTACACGCACATTCATTTTAATGGCATCCCAGTCTTAGTCCGTAGGGTTCAATATTGAGTTGCCCCACCCTTTGCAGCTATAAAAGCTTCAACTCTTCTGGGAAGGCTGTCCACAAGGTTTAGGAGTGTGTCTATGGGAATGTTTGACCATTTTTCCAGAAGCGCATTTGTGAGGCCAGGCACTGATGTTGGACGAGAAGACCTGGCTCACAGTCTCCGCTCTAATGCATCCCAAAGGTGTTCTATCGGGTTTGAGGTCAAGGCTCTGTGCAGGCCAGTCAAGTTCCTCCACCCCAAACTTACTCATCCATGTCTTTATGGACCTTGCTTTGTGCACTGGGTCACAGTCATGTTGGAACAAGAAGGGGCCATCCCCAAACTGTTCCCACAAAGTTGGGAGCATGAAATTTTCCAAAATGTCTTGGTATGCTGATGTCTTAAGAGTTCCCTTAACTGGAAATATAGGGCCAAGCCCAACACCTGAAAAACCACCCCACACCATAATCCCCCCTCCACCAAATGATTTGGACCAGTGCACACGGCAAGGTCCATAAAGACATGGATGAGCGAGTTTGGGGTGGAGGAACTTGACTGGCCTGCACAGAGTCCTGACCTCAACCTGATAGAACACCTTTGGGATGAATTAGAGCAGAGACGGCAAGCCAGGCCTTCTCATTCAACATCAGTGCCTGACCTCACAAATGCACTTCTGGAAGAATGGTCAAACTGTTATAGCTGCAAAGGGTGGGCCAACTCAATATTGAACCCTACAGACTAAGACTGGGATGCCATTAAAGTTCATGTGTGTGTGTAAAGGTAGGCATCCCAATTCTTTTGGTAATATAGTGTAGGAGGATCAGCTTCTAAAATGTCATACCAGCCAAACCTTTGGCTGGTAATTCCTTAAAAAAAACGCACAGTTACAAATCTGGCTTATAACTAACTCCAGCATACTCAGTAAGGCCCCTTTCACACTGGGGCGGTTTTCAGGCGGTACAGCGCTAAAAATAGCGCCTGTACACCGCCTGAAAAAACCGGCCCCATTCACTCCAGTGTGAAAGCCGGCGGGCTTTCACACTGGAGCGGTGCGCTAGCAGGACCGCAACAAAAGTCCTGCTAGCAGCATCTTTGGAGCGGTGAAGGAGCGGTGTATTTACCGCTCCTATACCGCTCCTTCCCATTGAAATCAATGGGAAACCGCGGGGATACCGCCCGCAAACCGCCGCTGCAGCGGCGCTTTGCGGAGGTTTTTAACCCCTTTGCGGCCGCTAGCGGGGGTTAAAACCACCCCGCTAGCGGCCGCATACCGCGGGTAAAACGATGGTAAAGCAGCGCTAACTATAGCGCTGCTTTACTGTCGCCGCCCCGCACCGCCCCAGTGTGAAAGGGGCCTAACCGCACAAAACAACTGTGATATGCAAAATGTTGTAAACTATGGAAGGCAAGCAGATTTTCATTAGATAAAATTAGTTCTGTTTGGTTGGCATGGGCTTTTTTTACTCTGCAGTTTGCTTTACTGTTTTTGTTTAAACTTTATTTAAAGTAAACCTGTCACAAACCTGGACAATGTAACGTAATCCTTTGATCAAAACAAGAGCAAGCAAGGTTATCAACACTAAAAACTGAATGTAAAAATGATCAGTGGATATACCGTAGATCTCCATATTTGTATGCAAATCTTGATTTATCCTTTAAAGTCAACCTTGGCCAAATCTCCTTCCACCTTGCAAGCCTCCTTACTAATCATTGAAGACACCATCCCATTAAAGAAACCACAAAGATTTGGGGATGTAGCTTATTTTAAAGGATAAGCTCACCTTTGGGAACAAGTAACGTTTCACCTATTTTTAGAATGGAACATGTTCCTACTGCTGCAGCTCCTCCCCCACCCGCTGCCTCTAGTGACAGTGAGCTTGGGATCTTCTCCCCAAACTCGCTGTCACAATTTTCATTTTTAAAACGCAGCCTTCTGGGCCTCCACCCACATCATTCTGTTCTGTGAATGGAAGACCTACAAGTACCCACAGCCTTTGTGACTGTCGGGTTGTAGTTCTCAATAACCAACCAGGGCTCTGTTGAGCACTCTAGGTAGTTAATTGTTTCTTCCTGTCATTATGTAACTGCCTGCTTGTATGAGGTTTGAGCAGACAGCTTACACTGACAGTTTGCAGGAGTCCTGCATTGCACCCATGATCTGCTGATTGCTGGCAACCTTAACCACTTCCCGCCTGGTCAATAGCAGATTGATGTCCGGGAAGTGGTTCTGTTATCCTGACTGGGCGTCATATGCCGTCCTTCAGGATAACAGCCGCTGCGTGCCTGTGGGGCCGAGCATCGCGGCGATCGTTGTTGCGGTGTGTCTGACACACCGCTACACCGATCTTGGTAAAAAGCCTCCAGCGGAGGCTCTTTACCACGTGATCAGCCATGCCCAATCACGGCTAATTACGGTGTCAACAGGAAAAGCCGGCGATCTGACAGACGCAAGTAGAGGAGAGACGATTGGCGGCTCTCCCGACAGGGGGGGGTCTGTGCTGATTATTTATCAGCGCAGTCCCCCCTCGGATGCCCACACTAGACCACCAGGAGAGCCACCAGGACCACCAAGGAAGGGGGCAACATGTGAATGGCCAGGTATGTACCCCATGGCCATCCACATGTGAAAATGATGCCCAATTTGTGCCAATCAGTGCCCATCAGTGCCCACCCATGCCACCTATCAGTGCTACCCATCAGTGCCGCCTATGAGTGCCCATCAGTGCCACCTATGAGTGCCACCTATGAGTGCCCATCAGTGCCGCCTATCAGTGCCCGTCAGTGCCACCTCATCGGTGCCCATCAGTGCCACCTTATCAGTGCCCATCATTGAAGAAGAAAACATACTTATTTACAAAAAACTTTAACATAAACAAAGAAAAACTTGTATTTTTTCAAAATTTTCGGTCTTTTTTTATTTGTTGCGCAAAAAAATTAAAAATCGCAGAGGTGATCAAATACCACCAAAAGAAAGCTCTATTTGTGGGAACAAAATAATAAAAAAATTGTTTGAGTACAGTGTAGCATGACCGCGCAATTGTCATTCAAAATGCGACAGCGCTGAAAGCTGTAAATTGGCTTGGGCAGAAAGGTGTCTAAGTGCCTGGTATTGAAGTGGTTAATGATGCTTTATTTGTGTCATAAATAGAATATGGGTTCATGGAAATATGTTCTACCTTTGGTAACAGGAAATAAGGTCAATTATTATTGCCTGTTGTCTTGTTGGAAACCTTAAAACCTAATTCCAGGCTCCAAATAGAATAGTAACATTAAATATGGATGTATTCAGTGTTCAGTGATGTATGAACATCATCTGAATAGGCCTGCAGACTTGAGTTAACGCCTATGAATCTCTGACAAAATACTGTAAGCTTGTGGCTGCAGGTAAAGGTAGACAGCTATGCCTTCACAAGCCATCAAAAGAATCCCCTGGACCTGGCAACTGCTCTTGCCACTCATTTTCTTAGAACAGTGGGAATATGTTTTATCTCTCAAAAAAACAAAAATAAATGTTAGTCATCCCTCTGATGGTACACACTATGAGCTGCATGCTGATGCAATATGGTGTGGCTTGGCTTTATACAACCACCTAGGAACTGATTAAATCGTTTTTTGAACCATGCTCATGGCACCCGTGTATTATTTGGACCCCCTGTGATTAGGGTTGCCACCTGTACGGGAATGACCCGGACAGTCCGGGTTTTGACAGCTGTACCCAGGTTTCTCTCCTCCTGAAACCCGGACACAGCAGCATAGGCCCCAGCCAGTGTGGGAAGTGGGTGTTCATACCTCCAGCCCACCAGCAGCATAGCCCCTGTCGCTGACTCCGCTCTGTCCTGTGTCCCGCCAGCAGCACAACCCCCTCCTGTTGCTGGATGTACACACTCCCGCCAACAGCACCTGCCCCCCCCCCCCCCCCCCGACGGCTCCTGTCATGTGGCTTCAGTGGTGAGCGTTTCCCTCCATCCACCTCGCCCCCGTTAATGTGCAATGCCGATCGGCAAATGCAGCCTGCCCTGAATGTGCTCTCTCCCGCCAGCAGCACGCTCCCCCCCCCCCTCCTTCCCCTAATGATTTTTGCCAGTTTCACTGCCACTGCTGATTGGTAATTGGTGAATGGTGACAGTGGTGAGTCAGTCCCGGTCCGGTCCCCCTCGCCCCTGTCAGTGCAGCGCTAGGCTAATGAATCCTGAATGCTGCAGCTCACTGTGCTCTCTCTTCCCCCAGCACCAAGCTAGCCCCCCTCCTCTCTGTCAGCCCCCCTCCTCTCTGCTAGCCCCCCTCCTCTCTGTCAGCCACCCCCCTCCTCTCTGTCAGCCACCCCCCTCCTCTCTGTCAGCCACCCCCCTCCTCTGTCAGCCACCCCCTCCTCTGGAATAGGGAATCATATAATGGGTGGATTATAGATAGAACTTAAGGATTTGTACCTCAACTGTTCAGAAGTACTGTAATGCTAGATTTTTTTCAGAGAAACAGTACATTATGTAACCGAGCGCATTATAAAGGCAACAAGATTTAAAAAAAAAAAAAAAGCATTTTTTCTTCTTCTATATAACTGCCGAAGAATGTTCAGAAAAGTACAAAGCTAGTTTCTTGCATAATTTTGGTATATGATGTCTATGATATATAAATTAAAAATTAGACTACAAGATTACTCATAGTTCATGACCTAGCAAAACAGCCTAATCATATCATTTGAGGTTTTCTGGATGACATATGCCACATTTCATCTATGCTAACTTTGCTAAAGTGTTAGGCAGGTGTGAAGAAATGCTGTAACGTAAGAATGCTTTCGAAAATGTAATATAAAAAAACATATTTTAATTCTTTGTATTAATTTACAAAATGCAAAGTGAGCTAACAGAAGAACAAATTGATCAAAATCAACTCAATATCATTGACTACCAATTGCCTTCAAACCAGCATCAATATTTACACTTGCACACTTTGTACACTTGCACAAAGTCAGGGATTTTGTATAATTAGGGTTAGGTGTATTATTAACTAATTATACCTAGCAGGTGCTATTGATCATCAATTTCATATGTAGGTTGAAATGTAGTCATTAACTGAAACATACAAAATAAGGTTATAATTGTGCTACCAAGGAAAAAATGTGAATAGCAGCCAGCATCAACAATGATACAATTGTGTAGAAAAAAATAAACAAAAAATGCAGCGCTAAGTGAAATTCGGAAAAATGAGAATAGTGAAAATGTGATAGAAATGGCCCAATAACACAGAGTCAAATATGTAATAACAAAAGTGAAATGATCCAAAAACAAAATCCATGGAAGTGAAAAATCCAAAGTTCTAACAAATGGATCCACCTGAATAGATTAAAACCTGTGTGCAGGCACAACCATATAAAGGAAAAAAAGCGTCATCAAAGAACAATCAATCCTAGATGAAAAATTCCTGGAAGGAGTACGGGACTGTAAATGCATAGAATGAAATTGCAGAAATCTTCAAAACAACACCCAAAAAGCCTTCATGTAGAAAGATATATAAAAAAAACACTGACTGTATGGAAAGAAAGTAATGGGTACTCTAACCCGAAGGTGTTGACTAGGGATGAGCCGAACACCCCCGTGTTCGGTTCGCACCAGAACCTTTGAACGGACCGAAAGTTTGCGCGAATTTTCGAACCCTATTCGTTATAATGGACGCGAACGTTCGAAATCAAAATTGCTAATTACAACGGCCAATATACATGTTAATGTCATAAAACAGGTTTGGGGTTTGGGGATCAATGCAAAAATAACTTTTAAAAACTAAAGTTTTTTCGGGAGCAGTCATTTTAATGATGCATAAAGTGAAAAAAAAAAGTGAAATTTTCCTTTAAATATGGTACCTGGGGGGGTGTCTAAAGTATGCCTGTGAAGTGGCATGTGTTTCCCGTGTTTAGAACTGTCCTTGCACAAAATGTACATTTGTAAAGGAAAAAAAAAGCCATTTAAAACCACTTGCGGCTTTAATGTCATGTCTTGTCCTGGCCGCCATATGGCTTAAAATCCTTGAGAAAAATGTCATGGCTACCCCATCACCCCCCCCCCCCCCCAGCCCCTTTGGGTCTTGTATGGATATTAAGGGGGACCCCGCACCCAAAATAAAACCCTATATACTCTGAACAGCAGTATATAGGTGGTGCAAACAAGACACGGACTGTAGGTTTGTTCTTAAGTAGAATCTGAACAGGTACATTATGAAGTGTAGCTCCATCCCAAAAAAATCTATTTTTAAGCTTTTTGGAGAACATAGGGAGGGGTTATCACCCCTGTAACATTTGCTGTCTTTGCACATCTGTTCAGAACATGTCACCTCACTTTCCGTCCCAATGACAAATGTTTTTGGAAAAGTGGGGTTTTAATTGAAACAAGGATTGGTGATAAAGCATCAGTAGAGAGGAGATTCCTTTTTCCCAAATTAAATCTAACAGGATAGAATTTCCCTTCCTAGGGGTACATTTCCTCTCACTTCCTGTTTTCTCTTTCCGTTTGCAAGTAGGAGTCGTTTGTAAGTTGGATGTTTGAAAGTAGGGGCCTGCCGTATATACTCTGCAGAAATTTGCCCTATTAGATGTTGGTGTAGCCACAAGACTGGTGGGCACAGGAATGGGCCCTGCTGTGAGTTAATAGATCAAGATTTGTACTTGCATGCACCTGTTGAACCGGGCAGAAAAATTGGGCCTTTGGTGGTGGTGGTGGACGGTGTTGCCACAAGACTGTAAGCCCTCACAGTTACTCTTGGTGGGTGCAGGAATGGGCCCTGCTGTGAGTTATTAGATCAAGATTTGTAATTGCATGCACCTGTTGAACAGGGCAGAAAAATTGGGCCTTTGGTGGTGGTGGACGGTGTTGCCACAAGACTGTAGGCCCTCATAGTTACTCTTGGAATGGGCCCTGCTGTGAACTATTAGATCAAGATTTGTAATTACACGCCCCTGTTAAACAGGGGCTGAAAAATTGTGCCTTAGGCACTGGTGCTGGTGCCACAACACTGCAACCCCTCACAGATACTGTACTCTGAGCACAGCAATGAGATCTGTTGCAAAGCATTGCCTAAAAATTGTAATTACACGCCCCAATAGGGGCTGAAAAATTGTGCCTTAGGCACTGGTGCTGGTGCCACAACACTGCAACCCCTCACAGATACTGTACTTGGAGCACAGCAGTCACACCTGTTGCGAAGCATCTTTTTAAAAAAAATTGTAAGTACATGCCCCTGTTATACAGGGGCTGAAAAATTGTGCCTTAGGCACTGGTGTGGTGTCATGGATCATTGAGGAGGAGGAAGAGGATAGTCAGTGAACATAACAGGACAGTCACTCAGCATCAGCATAGGCAGTCTTGAAGGGATGTGACATTATAAATTATTCCATTATATCCGCTTCAGGTGCCTGGTAGCTGGTGGTGATCCAAGACTGATTCATTTTTATGAAGGTCAGTCGATCAACCGAGTCGGTGGACAGGCGCACCCTATGATCAGTGACAAATCCTCCAGCAGCACTGAATGTGCGTTCGGAAAGAACGCTGGATGCAGGACAGGCCAGTAGCTCAATTGCATACTGTGCAAGCTCTGGCCAGTGATCCATCCTCAGGACCCAGTAAGCCAGAGGATTTTCGGTGGGAAAGGTGTCCAAGTCTGACCTTGCCCCTAGGTATTCCTGCACCATGTATATCAGACGCTGGCGATGGTTGCTGGAACCGATCATACCTTGGGGCTGCGGACTAAAAAATTGTCTGAACGCATCGGTCAGGCGTCCACCTTCCCCTACTGACCGAAGCCTCAGCAACTCGTCGTCCAGGACCAGGAGTTTGTAACCTCCCAGTTTCTGGGAACGCGTTGCACAGACCTTTCTGCAAAGCCTCCCTGAGATGTCTCATCCTCTGCTCCCTCTGCCACGGCAAGATAAGGTCCGCAACCTTACCCTTGTACCGTGGATCAAGGAGAGTGGCCAGCCAGTAATGGTCCCTCTCCTTGATCCGAAGAACACGAGGATCCTTCCGCAGGCTTTGCAGGATCAGGGAGGCCATGCAGCGTAGGTTAGCTGAGGCATTCGGTCCGGAGTCTTCTGGGTCACTGAGGATGACATGATCGCCAGCCACCTCCTCCCAGCCACGTACAAGTCCACTGGTTTGTTGGGACTGTACATCATCCCTAAAAGACTGCTGCTGCTGATGCTGAGTGCCAGGCTCCACCTCCATGCTCACACAATCCTCCTCCTCTTCCTGTGTGATGGGTGGGACAGAAGGAACACTGTCCGGATAAAGGGGGCCTTGAGAGGCAAGGAAGTCCTCCTCTTCCTGCCTCTGTACTGCCTCAAGTGCCCTGTCCATTATCCCACGCAGCGTATGCTCCAACAGGTGGACAAGAGGTACAGTGTCACTGATGCATGCACTGTCACTGCTCACCATCCTCGTGGCCTCCTCAAATGGTGAGAGGACAGTGCATGCATCCCTGATCATGCTCCACTGGCGTGGGGAAAAAAAGCCAAGCTCCCCTGACCCTGTCCTGGTGCCGTAGTCGCAAAGGTACTCATTGATGGCCCTCTGCTGCGTATGCAGTCGCTGCAGCATGGCCAACGTTGAGTTCCACCTGGTGGGCATGTCACATATTAGGCGGTTCTTGGGCAGTTTCAGCTCCTTTTGCAGCTCAGTCAGCCGAGCACTGGCATTATAAGCCTGGGAACCTGCCCAAGAACCGCTGCACCACCAGGTTGAGGACGTGAGCCATACAGGGCACATGGGTGAGCTGCCCCTGTCACAGGGCGGAGAGGAGGTTGGTGCCATTGTCAGAAACGACCATTCCTGGCTTAAGCTGGTGTGGCGTCAACCACCTCTCAGCCTGCCCCTGCAGAGCTGCCAGAACCTCTGGCCCAGTGTGGCTCCTGTCCCCCAAACACACCAGCGCAAGCACGGCATGGCATCTTTTTGCCTGCGTACTTGCGTAGCCCCTTGTACGCCTACGGAGCACCGCTGGTTCCGAGGACAGAGCACTGGAGGAAGAAGAAGAGGAGGGGGTGGAGGAGAGAGGTGTGTCACAACCAGTAGTAGCATTTTGGAGGCGTGGTGGCGGAACAACCTCCAACACTACTGCACCTTGTCCTGCATCCCTCCCAGCTGCCAATAGAGTGACCCAATGGGCAGTGAAAGAAAGATAACGTCCCTGTCCATGCCTGCTGGACCATGAGTCAGCGGTAATATGCACCTTACCGCTGACCGCCCTGTCCAGCGAGGCATGGACATTGCCTTCCACATGCCGGTAGAGAGACGGAATCGCCTTCCGTGAGAAAAAGTGGCGTTTGAGAACCTGCCACTGAGGAACCACACATTGAACAAACTCACGGAAGGGGGCCGAGTCTACCAACTGAAAAGGCAGTAGTTGAAGTGATAGCAATTTAGCCAAGCTAGCATTCAACCGCTGGGCATGTGGATGGCTGGGAGTATACTTCTTTCGACGGTCCAGCAGCTGGGGCAGGGAAATTTGCCTGCTACAATCGGACGTCGGTGTACTGCAAGTACTTGGTTGTGACACACCTAATTCTACACCTTCAGTCCTCTCAGAGCAGCTTTCAGAGAGGACTGAAAATATAGTGGGGATGGAGATCCCAGCTGATGAGGAGCAAGGAGAGGTCTGCTTTGTTCTTTGGTGTGGGTCTTTTATGTGTGCTTGCCAACTAGCTGCATGGCAGGTCGACATATGTCTGCTCATGCTTGTGGTGCCCAAGCGGCTGATGTTTTGGCCACGCGAGATACGCTTGAGACAAATATTGCAAATAGCAGTGGTGCGATCTGATGCACTCGTCTCAAAAAAGGCCCACACCAAAGAACTTTTGTGATAACGTGCAGATGCAGTGCCCTGCACAGGCGGAGCTCTGCGGTGTGGTACAGTTGCTGTGCTGGCCTCTAGGGGGAATCCTGCCTCGTTGGAAATGTGACGCCGCATCCTCCTCCTCTCTCCCTTCAGGCACCCACGTGGAGTCAGCGACCTCATCATCCCCTCCCTCTTCACCACTAGAGCAAACCTGGCAGTAAGCTGCAGCTGGTGGAACAGTACTGCCAGATTGCTGTCCTTCAGCATCCCCTCTCTCTGCGCGCACACTACTGCCTTCCTCAAGCTGGGTATAATCATCTGAGCCTTCGAATCGTTGGGCATCCTCCTGGAGCATGTACCCAACACTGTGCTCAAAGAGTTCGGGGGACTCCTCAGGAAGACATGGTGGGTCTAGGGAAGGGGTGGCTGATGATGCCATTGAGTACGCGTTGGCAGCTGCTCTGCCAGTACCCTGAGCCTGGGTGAGAGAGGATGAGGAGGATGAGGAGGGCTTGGTCATCCATTCTACCAAGCCTTTGGTATGATGCGGCTCCACATGTCCAGCTGCCGAAAACAAAGACAAGCGTGTCCCATAGCCACGTGCTGATGACGATGCACGACCACGTCCACGGCCAGCACTGTTGTCTCTAGAAACAGAGCCTGCCTGCCCTGTGTTCTTGCCTCGGCACGCTCTGCCTCTCCTTGGCGGTCTTCCAGCCATTGTAGTCGGTAGTGTATATAGTATAAAAAATGGGTGCTGCTGAGAAGAAAAAATAGGAGGTCTGTGTGCTGCCACTAACACACTAGAAGTCCTATGGGTGCTTCTGGGAAGAAAATATAGGAGCTCTGTGTGATGCCACTAACACACTAGAAGTCCTATGGGTGCTTCTGGAAGAAAATATAGGAGCTCTGTGTGATGCCACTAACACACTAGAAGTCCTATGGGTGCCTCTGGGAAGAAAATATGGGAGCTCTGTGTGATGCCACTAACACACTAGAAGTCCTATGGGTGCCGCTGAGAAGAAAATATAGGAGCTCTGTGTGATGCCACTAACACACTAGAAGTCCTATGGGTGCTGCTGAGAAGAAAATATAGGAGCTCTGTGTGATGCCACTAACACACTAGAAGTCCTATGGGTGCTTCTGGGAAGAAAATATGGGAGCTCTGTGTGATGCCACTAACACACTAGAAGTCCTATGGGTGCTTCTGGAAAGAAAATATAGGAGCTCTGTGTGATGCCACTAACACACTAGAAGTCCTATGGGTGCTTCTGGGAAGAAAATATAGGAGCTCTGTGTGATGGCACTAACACACTAGAAGTCCTATGGGTGCTTCTGGGAAGAAAATATAGGAGCTCTGTGTGATGCCACTAACACACTAGAAGTCCTATGGGTGCTTCTGGGAAGAAAATATGGGAGCTCTGTGTGATGCCACTAACACACTAGAAGTCCTATGGGTGCTTCTGGAAAGAAAATATAGGAGCTCTGTGTGATGCCACTAACACACTAGAAGTCCTATGGGTGCTTCTGGGAAGAAAATATAGGAGCTCTGTGTGATGGCACTAACACACTAGAAGTCCTATGGGTGCTTCTGGGAAGAAAATATAGGAGCTCTGTGTGATGCCACTAACACACTAGAAGTCCTATGGGTGCTTCTGGGAAGAAAATATGGGAGCTCTGTGTGATGCCACTAACACACTAGAAGTCCTATGGGTGCTGCTGAGAAGAAAATATAGGAGCTCTGTGTGATGCCACTAACACACTAGAAGTCCTATGGGTGCTTCTGGGAAGAAAATATAGGAGCTCTGTGTGATGCCACTAACACACTAGAAGTTCTATGGGTGCTGCTGAGAAGAAAATATAGGAGCTCTGTGTGATGCCACTAACACACTAGAAGCCCTATGGGTGCTGCTGAGAAGAAAATATAGGAGCTCTGTGTGATGCCACTAACACACTAGAAGCCCTATGGGTGCTGCTGAGAAGAAAATATAGGAGCTCTGTGTGATGCCACTAACACACTAGAAGTCCTATGGGTGCTTCTGGGAAGAAAATATAGGAGCTCTGTGTGATGCCACTAACACACTAGAACTCCTATGGGTGCTGCTGAGAAGAAAATATAGGAGCTCTGTGTGATGCCACTAACACACTAGAAGTCCTATGGGTGCTTCTGGGAAGAAAATATAGGAGCTCTGTGTGATACCACTAACACACTAGAAGTCCTATGGGTGCTTCTGGGAAGAAAATATAGGAGCTCTGTGTGATGCCACTAACACACTAGAAGTCATATGGGTGCTTCTGGGAAGAAAATATAGGAGCTC